>JAODUD010000095.1:14912644-14927792 GCA_026784285.1 Stomatorhinus walkeri | reverse complement strand
GTTTAAATAGTGTACCAGGGTGCCGTATCGTGAGGGGTAAGACATGCGGACGCAGAATGTCACTGATGTAGTGCTGTTCCACCAGGGTCCCCCGAATCACTACCAGAGATGACCTGAAGTCATACCCTAAGGCTCCCCACACCATGACACCTGGAATATCACCGGTGTCTCACCACAACATTGGTAGGATTGGTCCTCTCCCCTTGGCGCTGCCATATGCGCAATGACGGTCATCCGTGGCAATGCAGAACTGAGATTCATCGTCGATCATGGTATGACCATCAGTACCACTTGTCATCAGCTCATGCCTCACAGTTATGGTACCCCTCCAACTGCAGTTGTCTCTGTGCTGGTGTTAACGGCAGCCTACGCATGGGACAGTGAACCTGCAGTCCGGCTGATGCCAGTCATTGAGACACAGCATGGAAAGACACCTGGTTTTGTAGAGAGTCCAAAACGTGTGTCCAGATGGCAGGCACAGATGTCATGGGGTTCTGTAATGCTTGGTACACAATACGATGATCCTCCATTGGTGTGCTCTGTCTTGGGCGACCAGAACCTTCACAACGTGCATAGTTGCCCTCATGTGTCCATTGATGTCCACTGCTATCTGCTGAGACATTGTGCAATGCTCTGTTATTAGTATTATTGTTGTTGTAAATAAGTAAGTTTCCATATCCTTCATATACTCCCATTTCATGTTTATATGGGTAATTATTAAAGGCACATAATGTCATAGAGCATCATAACAACAGTGGACTGGAATCCCATCCAGCATGTTTCTTGGCCTTGTGTACTGTGATTGCTGGGATAGGCTCCAGGCTGACATGACATTATGCATTCAGCTTGAATACAAGAGCTCTTAGTGTAAAATGGCAGAAAATACAAATACTGATCTCCAGAGTAAGACAACTGGATTTTCCCTACAGATGATCAATGGCTTCACCTTCAGCAGGTCCTCCGCAGAGAAACAGGCAAAACAATGGTGCTGACACCCCAATTGATATAAAGAGAACAAGAGCTAAATAAAAGATGGAAGACTTTCGTACCAATTGCATGAGTTGGGGGTCAACAAACTATCATAGATAACCTAGTGACCAGCCAGAGTAGGACCTGTGCCGCTGATCAGGGCTGGAGAAGTCGGATTAGGATCATAAGAGAGACGGAACAAGTCTTACGTGCGTTACAATAAATCGATACCAGACAATTATGAAAGACCGTGCCTTCCTGAATCTAACCGGTAACTTGAAAGACATCTGCCATAGTTCTTTATTAATGCTCAAAAAGCTTTTATGCAATATTTAATATTCACCATTTAAAATTTCCATAGCTTTACATTTTGGTTCCTATCAATTCCTAGTTAACCCCGTAGGAAACGACAGGGTTTCATGTTGAATTGGCCAGTTTTTTGCCTATTTGGAATGGTAGCTTTATAACTTCAAATTTAAAAGTCAGAGACACATGCCTGATACGTAATAGGCTAATGCAATTTCAAAGGAGAAATCATAATGACAAGAATGACATCGTTTTACTATTTCTTACATCTTAATTTTTAGCAAATATTTTAATTAATTGGAGAATTCAATTCAATTACGAATTCGAGTTATTTTTCCTTAAAGTGTCACTACAGTCGCGTGGATGTGCTTTAATAATGTTATATATTTTTCTTTATGAAAAAAACTATTTATTTCCTGCTAAAAATGTAGACCTGTTCAGCCACCCAAAACCTGCCCGATTGATATCGAAGTTTTACTCTTTATTCCACTACAGGATTTTTATGCAATAGTCTACTTCTATTAACTATCACTGCCAAGAAACGAAATAGTTAACGCACGTCGTAAAGTATTTTGCCTCTTCACTAGACAGAAATGTCTCCCCACTCCTAGAAAACCCACCGTTTTCTCAATCAATTTTAATTGGCTACAGAAGTGCCGTAGAAGCGCACCGAAAGCAGCCAGTAGAGGGGGTTCGGTGCCGGGCTAGCAGCGACCGGCTGGCTTGGTGCGCCTCTCGGCGTCACAGGACGGCCCTCCCAGAAAGCTGTCACGCACGGCCAGGACGAGCTCTTCCGAGCCGTGTGTCCCTGGCGGCGTGCAGTCGGGGGTCTTGTGCTGGTAGTGTGTGAGGTTGATACTCCCTCACGGAAAGCTGGACTAGGAATCATCGCTGGAAAAGTACGGCTGGATTAATTTCGGAGCGCATCCAAGCTCGCCCGGCCGAAGACTTTAACAACTTATTGATCCGCAAAATCGGCGCTGGGAAATTGAGGAGAGCTGAAAGGCTCCTGCTGCACGGGAAACGGGTCGAGCGACACTTCGGTCGCATGTCTGCCAACTAGGACGCGTCTGATGCGGAGTTAATGCTATTAGATATCTGCGACATGTTTCGCATCAGTTTCAGGGTTTAGGTCTTCCTTAAGCATATCTTGGATACCCAGAATGAGTTTCGAGTTAGACGGTGTTTCCGTCTGAGTTTCGGTACGGATTGTCCTAAAAGCGCAGGGCAAATATATCGGCGGATGCTGTCTGTACGGCGGGTGGGTTGTCAGAGACACCGACCCATCTCTGTTTGAATGTCTTTGCAAGGATTTAGCTTACTGTGCTGCAGGTTCAGTTTTCATGGGAGAGACTATGGGGAAAAAGAGGAGGAAGAATCACTTGAATTGCGGACCAAGGACGACTCTGCATGCAATGGCCGGGTATGTTCCCAGATTTGATATTATACCGATTTTAGTTTTTAAAAGGATTTTTAGCATTGTCAGTTACATATATTTACTTTGTTTGGGTCAAACTTCGTGCCCCCTGCGATTAAACAATACATACTTAAAGTCGCAACTACTTGTTACATGTTATGCATTTGTATACGTATAGAACACAAAGCTGGCGTATTATCGATGATTTATTTTTGTGCCGGTGCCTTTCAGCATTACAAGGCACTTAAGTCACGCGGAGAATAGTTATTGTTTGACATGCGTTTTAAAATCCCACAAAAAGTCGGATACAATTGAACATATCTTACTGTTTAATGTGGAACAGGTTTGACGGATTTGTTCCACGTTTGTCATTTTCGTATTTGCTTAATTCCACAAAACAGCGAGCGTAATACTGAAGTCTCTAAGTCAAACGTTAACAGCCTGACTGATGCAACCAGCTACAAGATAAAAGCTGAGATCATTTAGAGGCTCCAGTAAGATTTATCAGTACAATTGCCAGTTGGCTGCCTGCCCCGAGTACTGCTTGTGGATTACATGCTACAGGGGTATGTGCCTCATTAACTTTAAGTACGGTATGTGTACGATGAAATCCCTGCCCTCGTTTTCTTACTTCTGGGGACCTTTAGTTCATTTTCCCCCAATGAATACTTGATAAATCAATACTTTCTGAGACCAATGCTCCTGATTTCATTAATTAGTAGTGATGTGCCTGGGTCGTTCTTAAGCTGGCAGAAGGTGGTTGTCAGGATGACTTTAGACTTTTAAAACATCAGATTCATATAATGAGAATGCAGATGGTCCCAGCTCTTCTTGCAGGGTTAATTCTTCTTCTTCTCTGGATGCTGGGTTAAAAGGGGCTTTCGTGCATTCACTTGACCCACCGAGGCAAGTCAGTCAAACAGTATGTGCTCAGTTCGGCAACCTCTACAGGAACGGAAGTGGAGCGTTTTATTCTCTGTTAGCACAAAATAAGTGTAAGGAGTCATTTCAGTGGCTTTCTGGGGAAGCAGATTTCCGCTGTGGCCTGTGAAGGTCATGCTCGGTAAATTGATAACAATTGGTAGTGGAGTTTTGAAACTTTGCAAAGCCCAGTTGTTTGTGGGACCCTATAAAAGTATCCTGACTTCTTATTTTATTAAATTAATCCTTTGATTTAACAGGAAGCAGTGCTATTATGCTCTATTTTATTTTAAATGTCCATCTTTAGTGGTAATGCAGTGATCCAGTAAGCAATACTATAGCTGTATACTTAGAGTTGGCTTTTTTCCCACATGCGTGGATTTTCTCCTGCAGTCCAGAAGCATGCATTTAGGCAAGCTGATGTCTCTAAGCTTTTCTTATTCTACATGTTCTGTGGTGGACTGGTGTCTTACAAAGGGTGCGCCTTGTTCTGTCTGGGACAGGCACACTGTCATCCACTGTCGGATGAGCAGTATAGAAGATGGATGGATTTCCTTGCTCAAGTGGCATGCTCCAGCATAAATGACTTTATTTGTCCAAATGTGCAAGTCCTTCCATTACATAAGCCAATTTTAGTAAAAGCGAAAGCAGTACATTACTGTCAGTTACATTGCATCCAGCTGTCTGATTGTTTAATAGTTTGACAGTGCAGAGGTGGCGAACAGCTCATTACCGCATCCGATCGAAGAGGGCCTCTGGGTGGATGTGGGTATGTGCAACCCGCGTGGGGGAGTCTCAGGCGTGGCTCCAGATGTATGGGACAAGCTTGATGCCAAAGGAGCAGCATGACCCAGGCTTTCAAAACAACAATATAAACAAAACAGCTTGCAGGAATTACACTGTGCCCTGTGGTATCTCCAAACAAAAAAAAAAAAAAAACCCTCACAGGCCTGGCACACAATATCTGCACACCAGCCTCATCTGGCTGCCTCTACTCTCTCCTCTCACTGGCCCTCTTATCCTTGTCAGTGCTGTTAGGGAGACGAGAACCAGCTGTGTCAAATTCGCACAAGGCTGGTTGCAAGAGCTGCTGCTTTTTTTGGCTGGGCTGTGGAGCAGACTTGCACACATGCACTGCCACAAAAGCATATCATTATTTCTCAGCAGGATCTCAATGCTGTGGTTTAAAAAAGCACGGATTACTGGATCAACGTCTTGTGAATCTGGGATTCATTGTGATGTCAAAGTACATTATTCCTAGCCTGCAGAACAGTGGTTTAGGTGTCAACCAGATTTTTTTTCTCTGTTCATCTTAAAAAACTTATCTGTTTTTTTGGCAGTGCTAATAGTACTCAGGCATTTTATTGTGGGTTAGCTGTTTGAAGTTGGGGTGGGATGTTAGCCATGGAAGACCTCCCTAATTCAGGTGACTCACTGTGACTTTGCTCCAGTGGAACCTCAAATCTCACTAGTCCAATTATGAAACTCAAAGGTACTCCTGTATATTTGGGGCAGAGGTAGGAAGCACTGTTACATGTTTGTGTTTTTTCACCATCACTGTATTTATTTTGAGTATAAAGTCATGTCAGTCTCTCTGGAGATCGTCATTCTCAGATGCGAGGCAGCGGTTGCGTTAGTGAGGAAAGAAGGGAAGAAGCCCGTTCAGCTTTGGGATCTGCAAACTTGGGCTGTCCTTGTCGAAGCTGAGGTTCTGCTCATGAAATGCTTAGTTCCAGTAGCGTGTAGTTGCTCTCCCTATAGATCATGTGCTGTCTCACCCCCATTTTGTTAACAAGTAAATCTGGCTGTTTTGTACTATTCTTTTTCTGCTCATTGCCAAGGCTGACAGGATTGCATTGCTGCACAAGGTTTTTTTCCCCCTTTGGAATCTTAAACTTACACAGTGACTTCAGTTTTTAAAATGGGTCTCATAGCCTTAAGCTCAAAGACAACCTGGATAGCATTTCAGTTTTACAAACCAAGGTCAAGCTTATGCAACCCTCTAGTCAAGCAGCATTTGTTGATGGTGAGAAAGTGTAGAATAGTATTGTTATTCATATTTGTTATTATAGAGAGATATGATAATTGATAAAAAGATGACCACACTTTATAGTTATTATATTCTGGTTTAAAGATATGGTTGAACTCTTTTTGACCTAAAGTCTTCATGAATGTTCCCAACCTTGACATATCTGATAATACATAATGTGTTTTATCATAGTTTTCCTGGAATCATTTAAATCCATGGTAGTCAGTGTTCCATGAAACACAAATAGTCTTAACACAACAAACTTCAGTGAGGCGATCATCAACAGTGTTATTAAATATAATAAATCATAAGCTTAAAAATCATGCTGTGTAACAGTTTGGCTAGATCAAATAATTTGTGATTATTTCATGGGAAGGAATGCCAACCACAAAGAGGACTTTGAATTCATAACCTTTTCACCCAAATTGGTTGGTCTGGAAATGGAAGGCAGAGGCAGAACAAATAGCATCTCTGTCTCCCCATTTTTAAGCGTTTTGCATGTGGCCTTTTCCCCAGCAGTTGACCCCTTCACTATCTTGCGAACGCAAGTCAACCATTACAGAAAACAGACCTGCCCTACCATGCGAAAGCTAAAAAAAAAAAAAAAAAAAAAAAAAAAAAAAAAAAAAAAAAAAAAAAAGAAATTGGCGTCCAGCTCATGAGCAGCAAGAGGGAAACATACTCTGGTAAATTTGGTTCTGCTTTGATTACAACCATAGTTGACTTCATGCATTTCAGTCTGTTCCAGTGTATTGTAAATTTCTACGCAATGAGATAGTCAAATAGCAACCCCACTTGCAGGAAAAGATATCGTTTTCTTTGCTGATTTTTCTTGTGATGCTTCATTGTTGTTTCATCCATTCTGACTGAGTGTCAAGCTATGTCCCTTCTAAAGAGAGTCACGACGGAGGAATCAGGTCACTGATAAGTCGATAAGTCTAAGAACTGACTTTACAGCACCCTGCTGGCAGTCGCAGTTTGCCTGTGCTGCACCTATGAAATTGAGCGCTGGCAACTGGGAAAAAAAGCTTTTTTTTTTTTTGCTTCAGTGGCTCAGTTTTTCTGCAGCAGATGACAGATAAAACAGGATTTTGATACATGACCAAGTGACCAAGTTACATTACAGTCTTGGGATGGGGGTCAGTTAATTTTGAATTAGGCCTACAGTCAGGATAATATTTTTTTCAAATGTTAATAAGCAGAGTTGCCAAAGTTTTTCTTATTAGTTCAGTGGGTCCTGTCATAAGCACAGAAGACGCTCGTTTGGTTACACCCCTGATTCTTGTAGCACACACGACTTGGCAAGTACACAAAGATTCCAGTTTTATTGCTTCCAAGGTACCTTTTCACTCGGATGTCTGGAAGACTGGATTTGTTTTTGAGAAGTCAAGCCACTTGTTGTGGCTAATGTCTTTGTTGGTTGTTCTCACAGATGTTTTTTTTGTGTTTAATTCTTTGTCTCCCTGGACGTCAGGGCCCACCGGAGGTGGCGGTTTCTCAGCCTGTATCCACAGTCAATGGACTCATTAGGTAAGTTGTAGAGAACCTCTTTTCATTCCTGTGTTTGCTACCATTTCTGTTGCAGTTATGATTCCAAGCAATGTGCCACAGCTCAAAAATGTCAGAGACTAGATAAAGAATTTATACATTTCTCAAATGCTTCTTATTGTATCTGAAAAAAAGTAAAATGTTTCAGTGGTATAAATCTGAAGGACTTGATTTTTCTAAGAATTTCGCAGTGTTTCTCGTAAATGATGTAGCCATGGCATAAATGTGCTGTTTGGACAACAACCCATAAATGAGTGTCATATTAGCTAGAAAATGACTAATGCAGGTGCACTTTATGGACCTTTGTTTAACGCGCTTAGGCTATTGATATTTCTTTTGTGTAGTTGTAGACGTACATGGAGAAGCTCAGGTTTATCTTAGGCCAAAATGTATCTACAGGCAGATTACTGTTAACCGTGGTCGGTGAATATTGCCGCTGCAGTCAGTACTATTAAGTTTCTTCTGCTTTCTCTTTTATCTCTGGATGTTTTTATTGAAAAATAAGGATTGTGTAAAATAGCGAATGGCACTTCCACTGTATTATGCTATTTCATGCAACCTTTTTGAGTGATCGCCAAAAAAAGAATTGTATTTGTAGTTTCAGTGGTACAATGGTATATTTAAATTTATATATATGAAGCATGTCATGTCACCAAAACTACCCTCGTATTATACCTTTGGTTTTATCAGTCACCATATGCAGTCAGTCTGCACAAGTATTTAGTTACGATACGAAGTTGTTATTTTTAATATGAAGTAAAATGAACTTTAAGAGAAATTGTATGCCTCATTATTTTACTGCTGCTTTAAACGGTTATATTGACACACTGCTGAGAAATGAAACATTCTTATAGCAGTTTTAATATAATGTAAAAACCCTTTCATTGTACCCTAAGCCCTGAAATCAAAGCATCCTTGTGCTGCCCTCATTGAAGTTTTTCCCTATTCACAAAAAGGACTCTGTTTTTCATTAAAAGGAACTATTACATAACTGCTTTGTCTTTTTCTCAGATTCCTGCTTTTTCTATCTTTCATTGAAGTTCAGTTTGATATCAGTGCTGTCATGGCACCACTTTGGTTGAATCTGTTTCCTTTTTAGTTGACCACTTTCAGTAAAATTCCATCACTGTCGTAGCAGCCCACCGCGCTGACCCTCAGGATGTTCTGGGGTGCTGACCCTCAGGATGTTCTGGGGTGCTGACCCTCAGGATGTTCTGGGGCGCTGACCCTCAGGATGTTCTGGGGTGTTGCCTGTGAAGTTTGTCCTGCTACTCGCAAGCAGCCCCCAGCCTGCCCAGCACTACCACAACCCACCGACAGTGATGCCTGTTGACTCTGCCTGGCTAGCTGCCTGTTTTGGAGGCAAAATGATAAGCGCAGCGTAGAAGGAGAGGTGTTGTCATGGCAACAGGGTGACCTCCCATTTCGGACGGGCCGCATTATCAGACCACTGGAGAGTCGTATCTTTTCATGCCTTAATACCCCACAAACCCACAGCATTCTTCATTTAAAAAGGTCCTTGGTGAGGGAGCGAGGGACTAAATGCAGTAATTCATAAAGAAGAACCGGCAGATTGCATAACCAAGCAACCCAGCCAAAAGGGAAACTCCAACAGGACGATGGGATAGAGCCAGGAGGCAGTCGGTGATCGGAGGGGTGATGCGAGGTCATAGCTTGGAGGTAGGGGGGGATGGTGGCCTCTGAGCCTGAAGCGTCAGTCGGTAAGTTAAGGGGCGGGAGCTGGAAGACATGAAGTGACTCAGTCCCATAAAGTCATCATTGAGAGGGAGTGGCTGAGACCAGCAATTACTAAAGGGTGTGAGTCTCGTAACTATTCAGAGAGAGAGAGAGAGAGAGAGAGCAAAAAAACAAAGCGCAGTGGTGGTGATTTACAACTCTAGAGGGATGTGTTAAATGGCGCAGGATCCGTCAACTTTGTTCTCAGAGTACCTTTCACCATTTCCAGCCCGACCGATTGAAATGGTGCGTGAGGGAGGTATCAACCTTGTGGTCCAGTCCCTGTATCTGTTCCTCCTTTAATTGCAGCATTCTTGTAGCTATGGAAATGCCTGTTGCCCATTATATGAGAAATATGATCTTCTCTGTTCCAGAAATACAGTTTAAAGGTGACACATATAGTATCTGGGGCCAGTCACCTTCTATCAGGTAGTCTCTTCAAGGGTAACGGGAAAAACATTCTCAGGTTCACGGCTATGGTTCCTCAAGGAGACCTGTCAATTAAAAACAACTGTAATTGTCCAAATGTATACAGCTGGCTACTATGGTATTTCTTTAATGGAAAACATTAGTTCCAGTGCTGTATTACATCTGGGAAAATAATGGTTCTATTTTACAACCATGTTTCCGAAATAGTTGAGCCATTGTGTAAAATGTAAATAAAAACAGAATGCAATGATTTATAAATCATACAAACCCATATTTAACTGAAAATAGAACAAAGACTGAATATAAAATGTTGAAACTGAGGAATTTTAAAGTTTTATGACAAACATAGGCTCAATTTTGAATTTAATGCCAGCAACAGGTTTCAAAAAAGTTGGCACTGGGGCATGTTTAGCACTGTGTGACATCACCCCTTCTTTTAACAACACTTTTAACAACATTTGGAAACTGAGGAGACTAGTTGCTGGAGTTCTGGAAGTGAAATGCTGTCCCATTCATGCCTGATACAGGATGTCAGTTGCTCAGCAGTTCAGAGTCTCCTTTGTCATATTATTTCGTTTCATGATGCGCCCAATATTTTCAATGAGAGAGCTCTGGACTGCAGGCAGGCAAGTCTAGCTACCCGGTCTCTTCTGTGGAGCCGTGCTTTTGTAATACGCGCAGAATATGGTTTGGCATTATTTTGCTGAAATATACGCTGCCTTCTCTGAAAAAAACATTGCCTGGGTGGCAGCTTATGTTGCTCCAGAACCTGTATATGTTGTTCAGTATTAATGTCGCATTCCCAGATCTACAAGGTACCCAAGCCATAGGCACTATTGCACCCCCATATCATCACGGATGGTGGCTTTTAAACTGTCTGCTGATAACAAGCTGGATGATCCCTCTCCTCTTCAGCCTGGAGGATGTGGCATCTGTGATTTCCAAAAGAATCTAAAATTTTGTTTTGTCATACCACAGGACAGTTTTCCATTTGCCTCAGTCCATTTTAAATGAACTCGGGCCCAGAGAAATCTGCAGCATTTCTGAGACCTAAGACCTGGGTTGATGTACTCTGTTCTCTGATTGTTTGGAAGCAATCTTGCAGTGGTGTTTTGAATCAGTTGCAATTGTTCAACTCTCTTTTTAGGGAGACCAGACAAAAGTACATTACAATAATCCACCCCACTGGAAATGAGAGCATGAATTATTTTCTCCAAGTCTTGTCTTGACATAAGCCTTTGACATAACACTTTCCTGATATTTTTTAGATGATAGAAAGCTGACCTAGTCACTGCGTGTATATGGTTACTAAAAGTTAAATCGGTGACCATTAAAACACCAAGATTTATGACCTGGGTGATGGTTCTAGATTTACAATAAACCTTTTAAACCTTTCCTCCTTGTTACCAGATAAAATTATTTCCATCTTGTCAATGTTTCGTTGAAGAAAGTTTTGCTGCATCCATTTGTTAATTTGCTACAGACAGTTACATAGTACGTCAATGCAAGCATAGTCATTAGAGAACACAGCTACACGATGTGGACAAAGGTATTGGGACACACCACTTAATCTTTGAATTCAGTTCCATTCAGACCCAATGCATGACATGTGTAAAATCAAGCACCCAGCCATGCAGACAGGTTTACAAACATTTGTGAAAGAATGGGTCATTCTGAAGAGCTCAGTGAATTCAAGTATGGTGCTGTCATAGGATGTCACCTTTGCAATAATTCATTTCATGAAGTTTTTTCCCCTGATAGATATTCCACTGTCAAATGTTAGTGGTGTTATTGCAATGTGAAAGTGTTTAGGAACAACAAACTCCGTTATGAAGTGGCTGACCATGTAAAGTAACAGAACGAGGTCGCCAAGTGCTGAGGAACATAGTGTGTAAAAGTCGCCAACGCTCTGTTTACTCAATAACCACAGAGTTCCGGGCTTCCTCTGGCATTAACCCCAGCAGAAACACTGTGCGCCGGGAGCTTCATGGAATGGGCTTCCATGGCCGAGCAGCTGCACGCAAGCCTGACATCACCCAGCACGATGCCAAGTGTCGGACGGAGTGGTGTAAAGCACGCCACCACTGGACTCTGGAGCAGTGGAAATGTGTTCTGTGGATTCATGAATCATACTTCTCTGTGTGGCAGTCTGATGCATTAGTCTGGGTTTGGTGGATGCCCAGAGAATGTTACCTTCATAACCACATTGTGCCAGCTGTAAAGTTTGGTGGAGGAGGGATAATGGTGTGGGGTTGTTTGTCAGGGGTTGGGCTTGGCCCCTTAGTTCCAGTGAAGGGAACTCTTAGAGCTTCAACATACCTAGACATTTCTGACCAGTTGGGGAAGGTCCTTTTCTGTTCCAGCATGTCTGTGACCCAGTGTGCAAAGCATGGTCCATGAAGACATGGTTGGATGAGTTTGGTGTGGAAGAACTTGACTGGCCCACACACAGAGCCCTAACCCTACCGAACACCTTTGGGATGAACTAGAACAGTGATTGCAAGCCAGGCCTCCATGTCCAACATCACAAATGCTCGTCTGAATGAATGGGCAAAAATTCCCACAGACACTCTCCAAAATCTTGTGGAAAGCCATCTCAGAGTGGCAGCTGTTGTGGTTGTAAAGGGTGGACCAACTCCATATCGATGCCTATGGATTTAGAATGGAATGTCGTAAAAGTTCCTATAGGTGTAATGGCCCAATATTTTTGTCCATATACTTTCCATATATAATATCATAATTATCCAAAGCAACAAAATAGGTCCTGCCTTCCAAATAGGAATTATTCCAGAAAATCCAACCCAATTTTGCAATTCATCTAATAAATTTTGATAATTAATAGAATCAAATACTGCAGTGACATTAAAAGCACAAGAGCAGATATTTTTCCTAAATCAGTATTTAAGTGAATGTCATTCAGGACCTTAATAGGAGTAATTTCAGTGCTGTGATGTGTTCAAAATCCAGATTGTAAATCCTCATCAAAGCAGACATTGCTGTTTAAAAAGTGACTAATATGACTGTAAGCAGATTTTTCAATAATCTTCCCTATGAGAACAAGATTTGAAATAGGTCCGTAATTGTTCAGATGGAAGGAATTTAGATTGCACTTTTCAAAAATGAGGTTTGATCATGGATCAGTAAAGGAGCTTGCTGGTTTTAAAATGTTTACATTTGCAATTCTGCCTTGGGTCCATGTATATGAAGGCCAATGAATTTTTGTTGTATAGTGGCAAAACTGAATTTGGGAAACAAACCATTTTTTGTTTTGATAAGTTCAGAAAACAAAAAAAATAGCCTGTTAGTTGGTTTTCTTTAGTATGATTATAAACGAAAATTGGAAAATAAAATATTTGCATTGATGTGGGGTCCATTGACAGTTTTGTTATGAATTTGCTGCATACCTGTGGCCTGAGTTCGCAGTCTGGCATGGAGCCGGGCAATATGTCTTTGCACAAATACAGAGATTATATCGTTGAAAAACAGAAACGGAAGATCTTGTGCTGATGTTGGATCGGTGTTATGCGCTTATTTTGGGACGGGACGTGGGTTTTCAGAGAGTAGTGTGCTGAGCAGGGGCTTGGGAGGGACAACAAAACAAGAAATGGGTCGTTTCCCGATTTTGGTTTTTCCGCTATAAAACTAAAATCCATTGGCTGTGATATACACGGACTGCCTCGCGACCCTTTCAGAACTTTCCGCGACCCAAATGTAGGTGGCGACCCATGGGTTGAGAATCGCTGCTCTAGACAGCTGAAAACTTGTTTAAAAAAATTGGCTGTCAGAATTTCTTGGCAGCGTGTAGTAAATCTGAAATGAACTACTATATTTACAAGAGTTCTTCCATTAAGAGTACAAAACCATGACATAATGGGTAGACTGTGGAAGTAAGAAGACCAGATCAGTGTTTTTCACTGTGTTACTAATGGATAATCTTATATTTTCAATCTTGTTGGCAAAAAAGGACACAGAATCTTTTTAGCAGATGTGGGCCCATTGACCCGCTGCTCTGGGGGGGGTGGGGTTAATTTATCAACAATGGAGAATAGTAGCCGAATATTGATGTGAGAATAGTAGCCGTTTATTGATGTCGTCTCTATTAATAATATGGGGAAAAAGCATTGTCATGCTTTAGAGTTGCGTAGACTCTCCTAACGGATGTCGCCATGGATCTGTAGTCTTGATATTCTCCATTTTCGCTTAGCTCCTCTACATTCTTGTATTATACAAGGTACATCTGTGGCATTTCTCCGCAGACCCTTATATTTACCTGTTAGAGATCTAAAATAGGTGCAATAGAGTACATAATATTTAGAACTTTACAATCAGACGTGTGTAAAAGGGTATCCACAGAATTGGCTGTTGTGGTAGGTAAAATTATAAATGCTTCCTCCAACACAAGACTAGTTTACTCATTTATATAAATTGTACATTGGAAGGAGACCTTAAAGCTTCCAGCAACATCTCCACTTTTCCTAACAGATTGTGAGTTAAGGAATTAGTTAAGAGGGTATGATTTGATATTCCCTGAAAAGCCAGTCTGCTTCTCCCCTCACTCTCTACTTAAAAAAAAAAAAAAAAAAACTTTCTTGGCAATTGTCTTGTATAAACAGAGTATTTTTAGATCATATAGTCTTAATCACTAAAGGTCCATTTTCCCACAATCTCATATACTTCCTTTTAACCCCTGGGGTATGATGCCAGCGTCTAAGACAGCAGGAGTTCAAGGGGATATTTTCATTTTTGCTCTCCCTTTTTTTTAGGCATTTGGATGCAGGTTGAGATGCAGGGCTGAGGTGAAACTGAGGGAGACGACCTATAGGCAGAGCGTATGAGATTGATCAATCGCAGTTGATTCAAATTCAAATTTCATTTGCCACATGCATCATAGCACAACTTTTGTAGTGAAATGCTTATTGCAACTGCTCCAAGGAAATGTAGATAAAAACTTTATGTAAAACTATATAAAAAGAGATGTGATTAGACATAGTACTACTTATACTGTATACAAAGACGTACAATATATATATATATATATAATCTGTGGAAGCCACTTTCTGCTCTGCGCTGCCTCTAGATCCCTGACGATGAATTTGACAGATCTGAAATTGATGAGGTGTTGGCAGGCCTTGCCTCAGACTCGCTTAACAGAGGGACCAGACCTCTGCTCATGCGCTGGCCAGTTATTGGCACTTGCTGGAGTGGGAGATGCTTCTGTTTGTCAGGCATGGACCCTGCACGATAATGCTAAATGCTAACACAGGCAGCTTCTGAGTACTCTCTGCTGGGCTCGCCTCTGCTTCCCAGTAAAGATCAGTAATTTTTCAGACTAACTTGGCTTGTTTTTTGAAGAAGAACCTTTTCCCACCAATTGCAACCATGACCAGATGTCATCATTTAGTCTGATTTTAAGAAAAGGCGGGCCATGCTGTAATCTCTCACTTCCCTCTCACGGTATCCTTCCTGTCTCAGGATCTGCCACATGGTTCTGCTTACAATGTGGACCTCGCATCTGGCCTGCAGAGGTTTTTCCATTTATTCAGTTTAACTTCCAAAAAATTCCGCATGTTTTTCATTTTTTTCATCTTGTTTTACTATTTAAAGGTTTCTAATCCCTAACACACACACACCAAGTCATTATTGAACGAACTGTGAAACTGTAATGAAGGTGTCTCTCTTGGGAGATGTTTCCATGTGAACTATTATACGTTGATGTTGCAGACTCAGCTATGGCTCAGGTATTTTTGGAGGGTACACATTTGTATTGTTTAGATGGTGCAATAACCTCCCCC
>JAODUD010000095.1:14897764-14912631 GCA_026784285.1 Stomatorhinus walkeri | reverse complement strand
CCACAAAGGCTGACATTTAGCGAGGAGTGTGGTTTACAGACCAAAACAATAAAGAACATCCTGAAATATCACTGATTATTTTCCGTGTTGCCATTTAAACTGAGTTTTTCTTTCCTCTTCTCTTAAATAAAGGGTAAGATAAGATGATTAGACCTTGTATGTTCTCCATGTGCAGGGACCATGTTCTTGTGAAAGTCTGTTTTCTTTGTCTGAGCCCTCAGTGGCGGTGTCACCGGGACAAAGAGCTTGCGGTTCCCCCCATAATGTTATTTGTGCAGACTAATCCCCATATCAGATTGTTTCCTGTGTGCAGCTCACAGGAAACCTCCGCTCTTGGTCTCTCAGTTGCAGCCTGTGCCAGGGATTCTGGGAATGGGGGGAGGGACAGCGGTGACCTACACCTCTTTTTAACACTCAGACTTTTCTTGGAGCCAAATAGTTACTTTATTTTATTTACGTTATTTTTGCACCTAGATTTTCCAAATAAAGTGTACAGAAGTTCTTAAATAACACAATGCAGTGCAATAAAATACTGTGAAGGTTATCTCAATGTGCAGCTACGTAAGCCTAAATTCCTATCAAATAAATATTTACTGAATTCATATAAATATATTTCATACCTAAAGCTAGGATCATTTAAAATCTGGAATCTGAAAAATTATACTCTTCATCTATTCACTAATGGGGGCTGGGGAGTCACCTTTCCAGTGTGGCTGGTAAGAATCACAGTAAAGTTAGATTAATGATTAAATTGCCTTTAAAGGTTTGTGGTAGAAGTGGCCACAGTGACACCCAGTAGAAGTGTGGGATTAATCTTTGAATTTCCTGTTGTGGCGGTTAACTACTCTAACATGTACTGTAAAGTTGTAAGTTGTTAATCAGGATCTTCTGAAACCCTCCCACTCACCTTAAAACTGCAGCAACTCACTGTAACTTTATTCAGTCTATCAGGAAAAAAAAACCCTTTTTTTGCATGTCATCTCTACATGTTTATGCCTCTGTCATTCTCAAGCACTCTATCATCCCTTTAGATCTACAGCTCGGCCAGTATCTTCTACCTCCAGTCATTCCTTGTGACAAATCTCTGTAAGGACTCATGCTTGAAGCTTTTGTGTCATTAAAGCAGGCAACGCATCCTGCAGAATATGAATCTGCTGAATACAGACATGTTACTACAATCTTCACTGTTAAACCTCTAAAAGACATGAATGCAGTTGAAACCAGAAGTTTACATGTACGTCAGAAAAAGACACAAAAACTTTTTTTCTCACTGTCCAACATTAAATCAGAGTCAATTTTTCTGTTTTAGGTCATTTAGGATCACCAAAAGTTTTTTGAGTATTTTTTTATTACTTTCATCAGGAAATTTACATAGAAACTTCTGGATGATTCCAGTCTGAGCTTCAGAAGCTTCTGATTGTTTGGTTATTTGACACCATTTGAGTTAATTGGTGGCACACCTGTGGACATATTGTAAGGCACACATCAGAGCACCTCAGTTCAACCAAGACATTAGGAAAAGAATGGTGGACCTCCACAAGTCTGGTTCATCCTTATGCACAATTTCCAGATGCCTGAAGGTCCCAGGGTCATCCTTTCAAACAATAATATTCAGGTTTAAAAACCATGGGAGTATACAGCCATCATACCGCTCAGGAAGGAGACGGATTTTGAGTCCTAGAGATGAACATGTTTTGGGGCAAAATGTGAAAATCAACCCCAGGACAACAGCAAAAGACCATGTGAAGATGCTGGCTGAAACTGGTAAGATAGTATCATTATCCACAGTAAAATAAGTCCTGTTCCTACACGGAAAGCCACTCGGTGAGGAGAAAGCCGTTGCTTAAAAACCGCCGTAAAAAAAGCCAGATTACAGTTTGCAGCCATACCTTAATTTTGACGTGAACTGTGGTCTGATGAAAATAAAATTGAAATGTTTAGCCATAATGATTAATGGCATATTTGGAGGGGAAAGGTGGGGGGGTAGCTTGCAGGCCTCAGAACACCATCCCAGCTGTGAAGTATGGGGGTGGCAGCATCATGCTGTGGGGCTGCTCTGCTGCAGGATGGACTGGTGCAATTCACAAAACAGATGGCATCATGAAAAATGAAAATTATGTGGATGTATTGAAGCAACATCTGAAGACATCAGCCAGGAAGTTAAAGCTTGTACGCAAATGGGTCTTCCAAATGGACAATGACCCCAAGCATACTTCCAAATTAGTCACTAAGTGGCATAAGGACAACAAAGTCGAGGCATTGGAGTGGCCGTCACAAAGCCCTCATCTCAATCCTATAGAAAATTTGTGAGCAGCACTGAAAAAGCGTGTGTGAGCAAGATGGCCTACTGACCTGACTCAGTCACACAGGTTCTGTCAAGAGCAATGGGCCAAATTCCGACAAAGTATTGTGCAATGCTTGTGGGAGGAAACCCAAAATGTTTGGCCCAAGTGAAACAGTTTCAGGGCAATGCTACCAAATAGTAAGGAAGTGTATGTACATTTTTGACTTTGAGTATAATACAAAAAAAAATCTCTATAAAATTATAACATTCTACAAATACAAAAACTTTCGGTGATTTTAACTGACCTAAAATAGGAAAAGTTTACTCTGATTTAAGGTTTTTGTATCTTTTTCTGAATGTTTCAACATTTTGCCTTGAGTGGGTTGCCCTTCTTTTCAAATATAACTTCTTTTAAGGTCAGTTTAGAATTTAAAATAATTGAATAACACACAATCCACCTTGGCAGATTAAGTCCACAACCATATTAAACAGGAAAGTCAGGCATTATACCGGGGGCTGGACTGGAGATCTTCCAGGAAGGGTCTGAATTACGGAGATTATCTGGTAAATGTAGTTTATCTTATTCTAGATAAAAACGTGACACATGCAACACTGCAAAAGTCTTAGGCAATCAAAGCAAATATTTAAAGCTATTTAACTGTATAGAAAGTGCTCAGATGCTCAGAGAAAAGCAATTTTTAATTATAATATATGTAAATGAGGTGTAGCACAATGCAAAAGAATAATAGCAATTTGTACTGTTTTCTAAAAAGTTACCGATATCTTGATGGATGGCTAGATAAGCAATTCTTTGTTTCCCAAACCTTTCCTCATGGGCACCTTATTCATTAAATTTCACCACGAGCTCAATTAACTTAACTAGTTAAATAACATAATGAGGTTTTGATTTGTTGCACACGGTATGATGGTGGTCAAGTCAAAAAATGCATGGGTGTATTGGATGGTGGTTGCGAATACTGCAGTGACTTTGGTGCAGGTTTTGCAAGTGACTGCGCACACCACAGCGCACAACAATAATACATATTGTTTGTATTTAACCCGTATGTGACATAGCAATGGGCAGCTAGTATTTAGCACCTGGGAAGCAGTGCAGGGGGGACCTTGGTCATCGGGGATTCAAACCATCAACCTTTCAATCACAACCTGCTTCCCTAACCTTTAGATTGCCACTGCCCCAGCTAAAATGGCTAAGCTAACACACATTGATAGATATAGCATCATAGCTCTACACTAACATGAAAATCATTCAAACATTTGCTTTAACTGCCTGTGGCTTTTGCACAATACTGTGAATCTGTTTGTGTGAATACGGTATACTGTATATTCATCATTGTGTTTCTTTTTGTGGTCTTGAACAAAACACTCAGCTGACATTGCCATAAATAAATTTAATAAATGTCTATCCGCATTTGTTGTTCGCTAGCATTGCAAAGGTATGCAGTATGTTTGTGCAGCCTTCAGCTGATGCCATATGTGTCTGAGCAAGCTTTACATTAAAACAGGAAGTTTAAATCTTAGACAGGGAGTGCTGGCTCACTGGCCGCGTGGGAAGGCCCTCTGTGTGTATGGACCAGTGTACTGCCTATTGTGGTTCCCTCCCCAACTTGTGGCTGCTTTGCTAGAGGAAAGACAAACCGAGGTGTGACGCAGGCCAGAGTCCTTCAGAGAGTTAGACAGTCTGTCCTGAGCCTGTCCCAAAGCAGACACCCCCCCCCCTCCCACACACACACACACACGTTTTTGCCACTGTGTTGACACAGTGCATGGTTACTATTTTTTTTTTCCTCCCAGTGTTTTTGTGGCATGTGAACATGCATTGTGCTCTTGTAGAAAATCTAAAACCAAGATGTGAAAAGGGATACCGATGACTGCTATGAGTATGGTCAGTCTGCTTAGTTTTTATAGATTCTTTCATCCAAAGCTACTTACATACTGTAGCTTGCACATTATCCATTTACATAGATGCATATTTATGCAGGTGTAGCGTATATTCTAGGGTTAGAATTCTTTTAGGGTGTAATGTCACGGGCCACTATTTCAGGCTGTGAAAGACTCTCCTGCCTGCTGCATCATCTTTCCTGCATGTCTGCGAGCTCTGTGGCTGTGTGTCAGTGAATCTGCTGGGGTCTGCATGACGTTGTCACTTAAAAGCTGTGCTGCGCAGAGATGCTAGCTTAGTAATATCTGTGATGTGTTATTAGTACAACTTTAGTGGCTCTCCAATTTCAGTATAGTAACGTATGAGTAAAGGGTGGTGCCGTAACCTGTCCAGGCTAGTGCTCTAATTAAAGATAAAGACCATCCCCTGGTTAGCTATTTCACATACACTCACACATACACACACACGCAGGCCTGTACTCCTATCATTGTGGGGACCATCCATTTATTTCTATGAGCAAAACCCTAATTGTAACAATGCCAACCTTAACACCTACCCAGCCCTAGCCTTACCATGCATAAGTATCCAAACAAAATACAAGTCTTTTGGCATTTTTTTAATTGCAGTTATAGATTTTTAAACAAAATTGATTTCCTCCCTTGTGGGGACCAAAAAAGTGGTCCCCACGATGTAAAAATAACAGGTTTTTACTATATTGTTTTGGTCCCCACAATGAATTGTAAATCTGACTGAAAGACAGGCACACCATGTGTAACGCATATTCTTACAATCCTTCTGACCAAGTTCAGGTACTGCTGTCCTCCGCATTCATATGTTAAAAGTACTTCGACATTGCCCATAACATCCTGAACATTCACTCAGCTGTACAGTACCAGTATAATCTGAGATTAACTATACTGTAGACTTCAGCGGGAGAAGATGATTATGGATGGATGGATGATAAATAGACGGATGGCTGGATGGGACAATTTACCTAAAGTTCCAATGGGACCAACACAAAGTAAAAGGAAACATGGAAGTCTAGAGCCAAGACACAGATTCAGTGGTGCCTTTTTTTTTAATCAAAATCTAGATATTTCAAGTTTGTCCCTCATTATGAGGAGGAGCAGGATAGATCAGAGATCAATAAACAAATGTGGCCCGTAACAAATGGCAGTGGTGCTAGCGTTTCCTGGAACCTTCTCAGAGGAAGGAAGGTTATGTTCAACTCCTCATCTGGCGCTGCCTTTAGATGCGGAAGTAGCCCCCAAAAATAGAACAGTAATTAAATGACAACGAAAAGAGCAGCGTGCTAATAGGGCCTTAATGGCTTGCATTTGAAATGCTTTCATTAGGATGAAGTGCTGTTTTATGAAAATCATTGACGTTCCATTTTTAGAATTCAGTTATGTATTGATGTATTTCTGCACTGGGATAGTCTGACATTGTCCTGTATTAGAAGGTCACCATTTATATTTTTTAAAGACATTTTTTCAGCCACCACAGCCTTTTTTTCCTCTAGCAGGTCCTTTATGAAAATACAAGCCCCACAGTAACTCAATGCGATAACCCAAAGCATTTAAATCCCTCCCCAGACATCCCTCACACGGATGGAAAAAAAAATGACAAGCACATTTATTGTGAATCCCCCCCCTCCTTATCAAAACAGGCATAAAAGCCTTCTTTCTCAACATGTTTCCTTCACTTGGAGTCTCTGATTTCACATCTATTTTCAAGTCCATGCCTGGGCTGCCCAACAGATAAAGCCCAGCTACAGCACATGCAGCGCTCTGTTGTGTGCATGACGGGCACCTGATAATGATAGTGGAGTTAGGCTGGAACTGCTGCCTGTCTTTCCACAGCCGGCCGGAGGTACTGGAAGAGAGGAGAGGTCTGATCAGCCTGAAGAAGTCGGATCAGACTGAGAAGAATAGAGTGGGCTTGGAGCAGGATGCAGACTTTCCGCTGAAAGGTAAACCTGTTCTTTAACCATCTGACGACATTGTCAAATATTTGTCTTAAAAATATTCTAAAGTGTTATGTGTGTAATACATGAAAAATAACACTCAGAGTCTCATTTGTATAGTTTTTTGTTTCACATCTTACGGGATGTTCTCACATTGCTATCGGTGTGTAGCACAGAAGTTTATTTGCGTCATAACCCACTTAAGCACTAGCTAATTTTGGTGACAACGTAAGAACTTAGATAATATACACATATACATATAAACATAAATGTATTTGTATAGTCTGTGGCATAAGCTGAGAAGGATAAAGTAACCTTAAGAGGTAGGTCCTGTTATGTCATTTTGACAGGGCTACTGAGTTGGCTATTTTTTTAACGAGCCCCATGGGATCTTTATTGACCGCAGTAAGTCATTGTAACCTTTCATCTGAAGGACAGCAATCTCCACAGAACAGTGTATTCTCTATTTCACTCGGTCACTGGTATTTTTGTTTAGTTCAGAGGACTGAGTCGTCCCCCACCCCCCCAGCTGGTATACCAGGAATACTTGACAGACTTGGGGTCTCCTGTCTTGCCAGTAAAGCCCAGTAGGGTGGTGAAATTCTTTGGGAATGTCAATGGTTCTATTTTCTCAGAGTTAATAGATATTTGAACCTCATCTGCTGCTCATGAACCCGTTGGTACCCAGTGACACAACAGCAAGTCTTGAGTTCATAGTGGGCCTCTTGGGCATTGGCACATTTAAAGAAATTAAAACAAAGGTTATGTAAGCAGCATTAGCAGCTGCGATCTGGCCTTCGGCTTTGCTGTCTGATAATGCCAGCAGTGCTGGCTTGGCACGGGTAATCAGTAGCCGGACTGAAACCGGGCAGCGCTTTTGACATCTGACATTAGCTCAGGTACAGACTCATGGGATATTGGAAGATAAGTATTCTAGTAGTATTGTAACACATTCGTATGAACTGGGGCAGTGTGGACTGAAATACTTTTGAGTAAAGCCGTCTCCTTTCTTCAGGCTGTAGTAAGTTTATTTCAGAGACTTCTGTACTTCCTAAAAAAAAAAAATCCTCTCTGTTTCACCCACATGATGTACTGACGTGACCCTATTTCTGGGAGGTATTCAGACACGAATCACTGTGTCACCAGCAAGCTTAAAATAGAACATTCCCGAAAGCAGCAAGGACACTAGGTACTCCTCCCTGTAGGTCGATGCGAGATTGTAACTCCGATAGTATACTGTAGTACGATCTATGTCACCTGTCCATCCATCTGTGCTTGATCCAGGCATCCTAAGGTAAAGAGGAGAAAAAAAAAAGATCTGCTCTTTGTAAAGCAGTAGGGTTACAACATCAATCCCCCAAACTACTTGGTAACGATAAAACTTCATTATTGATATAAGTAAATTATAAGTGATTAGTAAAAAGTACAATGCCAGCTCTACAGTCAAAATTGCCTGAGGTTTCATAGCACAAGAACTGATGCATAAATCGGCATGTGGTTTCATCATAAATGTGTCTGGGCAGCATCTCATGACGGTCTATATATATATGGTGTGTGGTATAAAATATGGTAAATATAGTATATGGTATAAAATTTAACAGGCTTGTGCACAGTTATAACTGGCTTCCTGTGCAGTGTGTACCCCGGCCTAGTGTCCTGTGCTGCATGGGATGCGCTCCAAGCCCCACTGTGACCCTGACCAGCATAAACGGTTAGAAGATGGACGGGCGGAGGGATAAGAACAGTTATAAATTGCCAACTAAGTTTCCTTGATCTACAACAACAGGACCTTTCAGATATAATGCAGTACATAAAATCTGCCTTAGATTACTGTCCATTTTAATGCAATACACTTAGGGACCTGGCTCTTCCATGTGGGCAGCATGGCAAGGGCATCCGCTGCAGGTGACCTTGAATTTGCAGCTCTGTTGGGTTAGGATGACGGCGATGGATGCCGCGTACAAACTACACGCCCGTAAATGCAGCCGCATTCACGTGTCTGGCCTTTGTTATTCTGGTCAAGTTTTTTTTTTTCCCTGAGTTTGACATGATCAAAACAGCACCCCGAATAACAAATCTTACAAAACAATAGGGTTGTTTGAAAAGCACTCAGCATATGGTTTGAATTTATGTTACAAGAACAGCACATCTTGGACAGCATTTTTTTTTTTTTTGCCGTTCTAGAGTAAGTAGAGGCGATGGTGCCCTTGCCGCACGAGTGAACTGCCACTGTATTTACTAAAGCTACGGCAGCCTGACTTGGCAACCCTCTGGTCATTATCATAAGCTTCTCCTCCTCCTTATTTCAAACCATATGGGAGTCATTATTCCGCCATTAAAACCTATTGCAATGAAATGCCCCCGCACCCGAGTTTTTTCTTTTTCTTCCCGTCAGTGAGCGGCCTGGCAGGTGAGCCGCTCTTTCCTTCTCATTGGTCACCGCATTTGAGGCAGGCTGTCAGTAATTAATATTCTAGTGTCGCCGCCGAACCCCGTTTCCTGTAGAATATTGCTAGGTTTATCCCGGGAGGCGGGTCGATTTGCATTTGAACAGACTTACTAAAAAAAAAAAATGTCAGATTTGTTTATGGCATGGACCCCAGACCTGGGATATTTTGCTCTCCCCAGTGATGGACATAGTGGAAAATGAAGCTATTTTAATTTCACTTAATTTCTAAAAAGGAAATCGGGGTGGGGGCAGGTGGACGGGGCATTTCTGAAGGGCTTTGATGTAGGGGCGGCTGTGGGGGTGGGGGACGAGAGTGGAAGGATCGTGAAATTAACGATGAGCCCGGCGTCCCTTGGGAGGCATTAGGGGGCGGAACGGGAGACTGGGGGGGTTCAGATGGAGGAGCGGAGGAGATCTGGGGATTCTCACTGCAGGCAGCTGTGCTCGCTCTGCTGAACTTACAGGCCTCTGAAAATAGCAGCTGCCGCTTTAACCCTTGGACACACTGAGATGACACATACCAAAGCCGAACGGGCCAGGGTGCCAGCAGAAAGCGACGATACCAGCATTGCTGTCCATACCAAAGTCAGTATCCTCGATTTTCAGTGTAAAAGCAAACCATATGAAATAAAGTATTGCTATAGTTCAGGGGTGGGGAACCTGATCCATGGAGGGCAAATGTGGGTACGGGTTTTTCGGATGGCTTCTAAATCACCAATAACAGTGGACTGGTGTTGAGAACCACAGCTTTATTATTGGCTGATTGAGAGGCCATCCCAAAAATCCCCACCCACACTGGCCCTCCATGGATCAGGTTCCCCACCCTTGCAATAATTGCTTCTTTGTCACAAACTTATAAATATGACATGCTCGCTTTTCTCTGTGTCTCAGGTCCAAGTTAAAAGTGATGTGTGCTTCTGTAGACTAGGATTCTGTGATTGTGTTCAGAAGGTTGTGGGTTCAGATCCCAAGGCTGGCAGAATGATTTCACTGTTTGGCCCTTGAGCAAGGTCTTTAACCCCAATTGCTTTAAGAACCCTTATCTTGCTCTCCAATCATCATTTGCACATCACTTTGGGAAAAAACCCAATCAGCGAGTTAAGCCCTCGTGCCTGTGATTGGACGGTTGCTGTTTGAGTCCCAACCTCGGCAGAATAGTCACATGCCGCTTCATCCACCAAAATGCTCTTGAGTGCCCAATAAATGGCTGACCCTGTGTTGGGACCCAAGCTTCACGATCAACTGCATATATGTGTATGTATCTCTCTAAAGAGTGCAAGAAGGGATATGTGAAAAGAAGCAATCCAATGACAAGTAAAGCATCATTCCTTCTTCTAAATTAATAAATATAAACGTAGGATTCAAGCAGCACACGATTAAGTATCCCAGAACTGCAGTATCCCAGCACATCACATGTCCAAAGCACATCCTGTCCACCGGCATACGGCATAGCTACGTGTTTACGACCTCGACATTCGCAGAAACAACAAACACCCACTGAGGTTGAAAATCATCTTGGTCTTGTTTAGTCTGCAATCACCCAGAAGCTGCGGTGGCCTTTTTTCCACTTCGGCTGGCCCTGGATGCCTGCCCAAAAGTGGCTCCTTTTTCCCCTGGTATTCATGACGTAGTCAGAACAGGGGAGAGGAGAGGAAGCTTGTACGGCAGCCCCAAAAGCGCGGCTTTCTGATGTGCAGTCAACATCCAGTGGCTGCTATCTCAGGTTTCTGACCCACGATCCTTCTCTCCTTGCACGTAAAAGTAGCGCCTCGCTGTCCCCAGTGTCCATCAGAGCTGCTGAACAAGATCGAAGGCCTGTGTCTTAGGCATCAGCCTTCCGGGAAACTCGGGCGTGAAACTGCTGCATGTTGAGGGTGCACAAGCATGACTCAAAGATGGAGCTAAGCAGGAGTCAACAGTGAGCAAAGGGTTAAGGTGCCAGAAATCCCTCAGACTTTCGTCTCTGAAATTCCATTTAGTATTCATTAACAAAAATAGGAGTCTTTGAAGATGGTAGAACGCAGCCAAAAAGAACAAATGGTATAAGAATTGGACGGAAAGGAGGTGATTTCGACTTGGCCAAGCGAGGTGGGAACATAACCGTCATTCCTGGGCATGGGCTCATGGCATCGTTCAGGGGGACGGGGCGACCCGGCCAGCGCCTGCAGCTGTGCTGGCTCCTCCGAGGCTTCAACTAGGGGACATGGGCCCAGAGGAGATGACAGGCTCTGAAGGAGAGGGACACGGCACGGCGAAATGTGCGTGCGGAGAGGTGTGGGGCAGAGGCAGATGGAAAATCCGCCCACGTCCTGTTAAGCGCTACTTGGCCCGCAGGTCTTGTTCACTTGGCCCCTGACCATCCTGAGCTTGATTTTCCCCCCTTCTTGTGTAAGCAGGCCTTCTGCAGGTCCCCGCCAGTGTACGCAGTTTTAAAAGCATGAGGAAACTCGAGCCCATTCCTTTCAAGGACCTGATTGTATTCAGCGTCTTAATTTGAAGCGCTGCCCGCATTGTGGCAAAAAAAAGACAACACCGTGCTTTCATAAGCTTCAAATGTGGACTTTTTTGCATCCTCCCTCTTAATACACAAAAAAATCGGACTCCAGAGGCTCTTCTGTCCTTCATGCTGAAAACCTTTGCAGTCTGTGGTGGTATATTTTGAAAAAGGCACAGTTGAACAAGTGATAAAATATGGTGTGCTATAACTGAAGAGTAACCACACAAAAGAAGCCACAGTGTGGAAAAGCAGCATTGTGCTGATTAAATAATTAGGAAACACTGGTAAGCTTGCTGACTGCTGAACTGGATGGACTACAGTCAGGCGTTTTTCTTAGTCTCACAACGGGCAGTTAACTAAGGCTAATTTCAGCTAAAAATCTTATAGGCTTTGAAGGATGATCAGCATGCAGGAGGCCTGTTTTGCTGTAGTCATTTATTAGTCCACATACTGTACAAACTTTCATTCCCACCTGACAGATATAGCTACCTAGTTGAACCATGTCAGATGCAACATGGTTTTTTAACACAAGATAATAGTTACATATAACGGGTCTCTACTTATACATATTAACTTAAAGCTTCATAATTATAAATATATAAAGACAGCAAAGAAATTGCTAGCTAACTGCATACAATGAGCTAGTAGCTAGTTTACAAACTTATTTGATTTTGTGATTATAATGAAATAAGCTCCATACTGGGTTTTGGCTGGTCTTTGTAGTTTTTCTTTTTTTTCATTCAGATGACCATGAGGTAACATTTCTATGAATGCCATGTCGGTAAGACTCTCTGAAGACAGTTGTAACGCCTTATAATGCATTCATAAAGCCATTGTAAACGGGTATAAATATTAAAATGCATAACATATTATAGCCATGCTGTTTATTCATTATGAATCTGTAGTGTGTTATGATGAGATGAGAGCTTCAAAGAGCATTCATAATCAGTATACTCTGATCAGTATACTCTACTCATATATTGCTTGTACTGTTACTGTTTGTTATTTATTGTTGCTATGTATTAATGTTTAAGTACATTTATGTATATCTGTCTGTCTGTCTTTGGTTGTCAACAGTGGAAACCAAACCATTTACCTTTTACTGTATAGCAGTCACAGAAATCCAGGAACGTGTCATTCTAAATGCCTTTCTCTTGTATACCACTTTTCCGTGGTTTGGTTTATTCATCACCACAGGTTTTTTGCATTATGGATGTCACACAGGTGACAGCCTTGCATAACTCCTAAGTGATTTGATGACGAAGCTTCACTGAACTTGGCACCAGTTTTTTCAGCCATTTGTAACAATTTTGAATAATTTAAATCAAGACTTCAGAAAACAGGTACCCAAGTTTAGCCTGGCGTCATCGCTCTCTACTCTGACCTAGAGCACTGGTAAGAGAAGCTTAGGGAAAAGAGCAGACCGTTTAACTCCCCATCCAGCTGGAAGGCTGAAGACGTGCCCATCGCTAAGCTCGTTGGCTTTTGCAGGTTACCACGGCTGATGATTTTCATCTCTGACTTCCTGGCTCTGCTGTAACCATGACGGCACTGGGTTGTGCCATTTCACGGGCTAACCCACCATCACCTTCATCTAAGAATAAATTGTTTCATCTCTTAAGCTAAAAAGATCCAAAATTGAAGGTTCCATATAATACCCAGCTGTGTCTCTTTGACTGAAAAAAATTATGCCAGATTATCCAGGTCCAGAATGGAGCCATAATTGTCAGAGTCACCCCGGAACCTAAATTCACAAGTAGATTTTCAACATGGATAACATTATGCTAGTTTTTGGCTGTGAACTGGTTACATCACATGCAGGTCACAGATAGTCATAAACACCCTGGCCTGGTACCATTGTGGGGGGTGAGGGAACTCTTCCCCTCAGATGAACTATCCCTTCCCTTCAGTGAAAATTACGACCTTATTATTATTTTCATTTTAGAATGGTAGCACATGTTGATGTCATGAAGCTGTGCGCTCGCAAACAAAACTGTGGTGCTATAAGAGTGTAGTGGAACTGAAATATCCCCATTGCCTAGTGACGACGTAGCCATCGTAACATCGTAGCATAACCCATGTGTTTGTGGTGTAGTGTAAACAAACCTACTGCGTTGCAGGTTGTATTAAAGTATAGCACGTACAACTAAGTATAGTACATATACCTCGATAATGATAACGGTTTTGTTAGTTTATGTTTTTACTATATGGTAGTTTTTATTGTTATTTAAGCTATGCCATATAGCCCTATGTGTGTAGTAGGCTATACCTCTATGTTTGTATAAGTACACTCTATGATGTTTGCACTACGGACACTACTACACTATTTCTCAGTTGTATGATGCAAACTCTGTCACTTTTGATCTTTGCCAAACTGCCAGCAGTTTTTAAACCCTTGAGTTGTCATTTAATTGCCAAATAATTTGTATTGTTCCCTATATCTCTGAACAAAGTAAAATTGCATTCTTTTACAGTGTAGTATAGGACTACAGTTTTTGCCTCCCTGTTTATCAAATCTTGTCTAACTTTGTGTAGGACTTAACTTGAGTGTGGAAATTTTAGTTTCCTCCAGAAATCTCATTGGCGGGGCAGCAGCAGAATATCTTTTTTATAGATGACCCAAACCCTTTGACGTGGCTGGAAGGAGTTGTGGAGTAACAGGACTAACGTAACGTAGTACCGTGGTGCCTTTTCAGATTCCTGTGTTACCGCTTCAAGGGACAGCTTGTGTAAACTGCCGGCCTGATGGTATAGATTTCCGGATCACAATGCTTTAAATTCCTTGGCGATGTTTCTTCGCCCACTTGAAAGTGCCCCAGCTACAAGCCAGGCCTTGGTCACCTCAGTTTGGGAGCGAGAGTTTATATTTGCAACTATGTGAATATGTTTACATTCATTTGACATGATTTTGACCTCGTATCAGAATCAAAATTTTAATAGCAACCGGTGCATTAGGTTCTGTAAGGGAGTGCTCTTTCTCAAAACGTGATTCCTGCTGTGAAGTGCAGCGTAGAGCTTTTAACGACTTGCATGATGATAGCAACGGGTCAGTTGATTGCCAGATATTCAGGAAAACATATTATATACTGAAAATAAATTAAATCATTAATGCAGTCTGTGGAGATTTAGTCCAGAGATACTAAGTAGCATACCCATGGTGCCACAAGAACAGAACATACATACTGTATATACATGCACACGTGTGTGCATATGTATATCAAATGATTAGAGATCTTTCATAAGTGAATTTCTATACAATTGCTGTTGGCATCTCTGCATCTGGTGAGCTTTAGTACCGCATATATTTATATTTGTTAGAAGGATTAACAGTCCTGGATGTTGACCTGAGACGCTGCACTGTTTACCCTGGCTCTGCTGACGCTGTACTGTATCTCTCAGCATAACATGCCGTTTCCTGTCACTTACTGAGTTTCATGAGCATGTGTGGGTCTGGCTGGTGGACCTTCATCCGGCACTTTTGTGAGAAGTAAATTCTGTCACAAGGTTGTCTTTGTCAGATATCTGAAGAAATAAGCAAACTATAGACGGAGTAGTACTTTTGTGTTTCAGTTTTTGAGTATGAAAATGTTTTTAAAAGTTTGTTCAGTGTATTTTCAGCAGCAGCAACCTTTTGTTTTACACTTGTAATTCCTAATATCTGAAAGGATGGATATATATATACACACACATATATATGTGTGTGTGTGTGTGTGTGTGTGTGCGAGCGGGTATACCTATCCTTATGGGGACACAATGTCCCCATAGTGTGAT
>JAODUD010000095.1:14854172-14864703 GCA_026784285.1 Stomatorhinus walkeri | reverse complement strand
AAAGTCTTTGCAGACGCACCCCCTCTTGAAATTTCGGCATTACATGTTTTGCAAATCGCTATCCGTGGGTCTTTCTCTGATATATTGGAATACGTCCACACCGCAGACATCCTGCTTCAGACAAGCACGTGCAAGCCCCGGTTTCTGTTTGCGTCATCACAACATACCGTTTCGGTCGTGTTGTTTCGGTGCACTTTTGGGCCATTTTCGGCCGAAAATTTTCGGTGGCCGAATATTCCGTGCATCCCTACTCCTAAACTTGTATTTGTTGCGTTTGGTGTAGTGAACATTTAAAAATCTGTCTCCCCTCAAACTCTGTTAAACACCTTGTTACTAATCATGGTGTCTCTTCTGTTTTCAGAATCTTAATTTTGACTTGTAAATGGGCTGTTTGTACATTTTGGGACATATAATAATGTGTGTCCCTGGATAAATCAAAGTATTAAATGGATTGGTGTGTGAGAAATGTATGTTGATTTCAAACAACTCGCTCCAGCAGGACACTTCCACATCAGCTAGCAATATGGCAGCAGTAGAAGACTCTGAGCCCAAGGATGGAAAAATGTGCTATGGCAAAAACTGGATGTTTGGTGCTTCGCCTGGGTACACCACAGTTCTGAAAGGCTCAGAAGGTCAGGTCTCCAGCGTTTATTTTCCTGTCTGTTGAAGGTCAAAGTGGTAAAGAATTGCATTAAATCTAGATCATTTTCGGGATGAGATTCATGTAGGTAGCACTGTCGTTCCGCACCTGTGCTGTTGGGAGCTCAGATCTCTGTGTGTGGAATTTGTATATTCTGCCTGTGTATGTGGATTTCTTCCTACAGATGAGAAAACTTGATGTTTCTAAACTGGCAGGATGTGGGCAGCAATATATGCAAAGAGTGGCAATCTTTATACATTAGTAAAAAGCAGGAGCAGGAGACTCTATCTGTGTGTGTGTGTGTGTGAGAGAGAGAGTGAGTGAGAAATGTAAAATAGTTAATGTAAGCACATGTATCTAGTGGCAAATTCCAGTGTTTCCCTGCCATGTCGGTTACATTGTCTGCTCTTGACCAGACCTGAAAAAGCTCAGAGACCCCGAAGAAAGATTTGCTTGTGGCCTTGGCGATTTCCCCTCATTCAGTGTAAACACACTCATGGATGACACCAGTGATTCATTCTCTGACTCGTCGGATTTCGGGCTCCATTGGGATGATACGAAGCTGTCATCCCGCGACTGTGAGATGGTGGACTTTGATTCAAGGGTGGACCTATGGTGAGGAATCTTGACATGTTTTTCGTATTTACAAGATCAGTTTCACTTTCTGCTCTTTTTACTTTGTGTAACATTGCTTGTTTATTGAGTATTGAGGGGAAGCTGCCATATGCAGGACCTCCAGTGTGGGGAAAGTCTGTTGGACAAAGGAGTCCATCCAGTTTGTGGTGTTCATTGCTGACACATTGAATATTAAACACCTTCTTGTGATGGAGAGATATCTCTAGGTTTGTCCTATGTGTACTCTTCCCAATGTATAACTAGCCTACTAGACTACTAAATTTGGACCCTTGTATATATTGACTACAACTGACTGGAAAGTTGTGCTAAACATTATCCAAAAATTGACTTGTATGCAACCTGTTTTAATATGGGAATTTGATGTGGAGTACAGTTGTTTTTTCTGATATTTCCTTGTTTAGAAACGTATAAACAGGGATAGACTTAACTTGTATAAGTGCACATTAATGGTATAAAGTTTAAAATCTGCCGAAAATTTATGTCATAACAGCATAAATACACATAGAACAAGTAGATGTGCTATTATGACACATCACTGCACTTGTGTTGATGGATTCTAACTCTAACCTTGTGTAATATAAAACCTTTATCCAACAAATGCATATTGCATACCAGTTATGTTAATCCCTACCTATGATTGTCTGGGTTTGATTTGTTTGTATCAGGCAATTCCAGTGTTCTATACTGCTATAATGTGTATAATCTGTTTATACAGTATATGCAGTTTTTATTTTCAAAATTTTCCCGCTAAATAAATGCAAAGTCTGTATTAATTCTTACCTCTATACCTATGTGTTGATGCCCGGTTGCCCTGTTTAAAGACCACAAAGAATACATTTAGATTTTCTGTCTCCCGTTTAGTGTTTTGGGGAAATGGATCACTTTTATGCATTATTACTGTATTAGACAATGTCAATCTGCAGGAGAGGCCTTTTGGGAGATCTATCAACGTAGTCTGTCAGAAGCAGCTCCTCTAAGGGAAGAGCCATTATTGAATAAACTGCAACCAAATTCAAGAAAACTGAAGAAAAACAGGAGTAATTTCATTAAAAACATAAGATGACAACTGTAATTTTCTTTATGAATCTGCAGATTGATGTACAAATAATGCTGCAGGAAGAAATTCACACAATGGGCCTGATGAGAGAACCACACACACAGCACTGCCCACTGAGCCACCGTGCTGCCCTCAAATTTATTCCTTTTGTTTTAATAAAAAATATAATTAGCCAGCTCTGAAAGCCAGATTGATGAATGCTGAGACATCAATAGCAGTGAATTGGAACAGTGTCGTCTGAAGCTTGTTTTCTGACATGTCCAATGGGCAGCTGTGAAATGAAGCATTTCAGGGTCAGAATCGGTCTCAGTCTGCTCACAAGTCCCTCTAGAGTGAGCAACTTAAACTGAGCACCCATCCCAAACAGTCCCATGTCCAATATTAGTGGCTTAACAGAGAAACCCTGAGCAGAATACTGAGAGACAAGCTAAGGCTCCCAGTATACAGACAACATTAATATCCCAGCATGTCGAAGGTACTTTGTTAAAATAACCATGGACTTGAGCCAGGACTGGTGCATTGCTAATCAGTGGTTAGATCCCGACTGCAGCCAAAAGAACCTGGATGTTAAAATTTGGACGACACCACGCTGACCGATACTGGGGGAAGCAGTGCTTGATTAGGCTCCAGACCAGTCCCGACCGTGACTCCCAGAGTCTCTGGGCTCATGCAATCGAGTGAGGCATTTAGGTGCATTGCAATGCTGGGCCTCTAAAAGGTTCTGTCACTGGTTTGTGGGTATGCATTCTTTGTTTTATAACTAAACATCAGATCAGCAAGTCATGGTCTTAAACTCAGCTTTAAATAAATAAATAATAGTTAACGATTTCAAGAAATGTTAATGTTTTATTTAAAGACATTTATCTGATTTAAAATTTAGTGATATTAAGCTAATAACATACAACCAATAATTTGGTGATCATTGCCACGTTGTTTAAAAAATATATGAAATATATTACAACTTTACACAAACACAATTATGAACTTCTAAAGAGCAAAAATGTCTTCCAATAATAATATTCGAACAGTAGTTCCAATAGTGGTGAAACATCTAACAAGTTGTTAATATAGTGTTAAATAACTGCAAGTAATACAGTCTTCCACCTGGATTCAATTTCTGCCCCCCTCCCCCCTCCTTGTGTGTTTGAAAGATGGACATGCCATGTTGATCGTCCCTGCTTCCCCGTTCTTGCTAGGACTGGTACAGTGGATAAGCGGTTCGAGAAAAAAAAAAAACGTATTCGTATAAAAAGGGGACATACTTCTAGGTTTCCACCTGCTGACCACTAGATGGGGCTATAACTCTGTCAGTGTTGGTCTATTGAGCTGTTACGCAACTTTGTTCGTAAAGCAGTATGTGTCTATTATAAAGACCATTGCGTTATAATTTAATCTAGACTCGTACGTTTTTATTTTAATTGAAACATTTTATTTCTTGTCTAAAATAACAGCAGGTATTGGAATATATTGATTGCTAATATTTACCGTACAAGTTTATACGCTTACAATCGCTTTCGAAAAATGGAAGCCAGTAGTTACAAGAGGACTACGCACAGGATACAAGACGATTTTGCCCAAATTTCCCTGAAACAATCCATCTCGTAATGCCCTTTGGTCCAGCTTTAATTTGAACATACTTCTATCCCACCCAGATGTGCTACGAACCCACATGTTAACACACTGAAAAGGCATGGGGTAACTGCGAAAGTTGTCAGAGCAATACCTCAGAATCGCTTTGCATATTGCCCGTATGCTTGGATATCTTTCTGTTTTCATTCGTTAATTGGTTGTTCCATTCCTGCGTCTTCTAACTGATTACACTGACCAGGATTGTGAGGGGAACCTGAAGCCTATCCCGCGCAGCCTATGACATAAGGCAGGGGTTTAACTTGGTAATATAATATCATATAGAATTATTATTCTAACCGCTTGCCAATCATCACTAGCATAAGCTTCTTTATGATGCTGTCAGATGTATTTGCAGCAAGTTGAATGTTCTGTTTGTGTCCAGCAGCCATGACATCATGCACACACAGGTGTGTTCAGAATGTAATGCGTATCAAAATACACCTCATAATATATTTATCCCTCTACACTATTCTGTTCTGGTGATGAATATTAGGTGATCAGCCTTCAAAGGGAGTGAGAAACTGAACTGACCCTGCGGGACAGAGCTGTAAGTGTAGCAACAGTAACTAGAACATAGCTGATATCGCCAACCAGACAGCGAAATAATATGTAGTGTTATGTAGTATTTCACTGTTAGCTTTTCTTAAAGGGGTTCACCTAAATATTTCTTCCTTTATAGGCTGTTCCGCTTAATGTGTGCTGCTAAATTAATTTCGTAGTAATTATTACCAAAAGGTATAATCTTATTACTCATTATATCCATCCTCTGACTGCTTATACTGATCACTGTCAATGTGGGCCTAGAGCCCACTGTCAATGTGGGCCTAGAGCCACATACATTTTCTAATATCATACAAAGAGCACTGCACTAATTGAATTACTACTCGTGTAGTTAATCTCTTTTCAAATCCTAATCTGAAATTCTGTCTTCAGTGTCTTGCAAACCTAAATCAGACTAAAGTTATTTGGTGATCTCTGCTTTTATACAGTCATTTTTAAAAATGAATTATCTTTAATTACTTTAGCTGAGAAGAGAACGGGAATATGGAAAATGAGATTATTTTGATATTTTATTATCTTGTGGATGTGGGTTCATGGATTATGTGAACATTTTTAAGCACCACTGTTCTGGGGCAAATTTAAAGCATTTTTTATTTGTGAATGAATTTCTATTAACCAGGTTACAGGTGGGTAATGATCTGATTCCCAGCATGTTATTGTACACATTCTGAGCATATCAGGCCAGCTGTGGCCCAATGGCACGAGAGCACCAGCTCCTGCAGAAATGCCGTCTCCCCCATGGCACAGCTATCCGGCTGGGGATATCCGTGCTGGTGTCCTAATATAATTTCTTTCACTCTAGGCTGACAATACTATAATGCTACTTCTCATAACAAAAGAGGAATGCACAATATATCGGTTAACATGGGTAACGGGCAATATTCGATAAACATCAAGATGTCTGTACCGCTCCAATATGTCAATCTTGGCTGATTTTGCCCACTGACATTTAAACTTTACCATTATCCATTTTCCGTAGCGGAGGACGAGCAGTCCATCAGCACATTCAAGACTTAAAAGAAGTCTCCAAGTACTGGCCTGTGACATATTTCATTATTAAATCTAACCCACAGATTTATCTTTTGTTTTCCACAGAATAAAAAATGATGTAATATCATTCTCCTAATTTGAGCAGGCAAGTTTCATCACCCTGAATCATGCCCCCAGTCTAGCAAGTAGCTTAAAGGTTATCAGCAATATCACAAGAAGTGAATATCATATCGGTCAAAATTATATATTAGGCTTCAGGTTGTTTCAAGAAAATTACTGCCGAATAGCATGACATACTCAAACTGAAAGCACAGTGTTTGTTTACGTTCAAGCTTCAGTGGTAGCCGCAGGTTCATCAGGCAGTGGGCGGAGTCAGAGGGAAGACGAAACGCAGGTCTTGGCCGGCATTCCTGTCACCGTGTGGCAAGAGTCACTCGAGGGCTGGGAGGAAACTGATGCGGAGGCAGCAGCAACTCTACCTAGATGGCAATCAGCTGCCAGCTGGAGTCTCTCTCTACCTGAGCTGTTGCACCCATTAGTAAGTAAACCGAGGCAAGTGGAGGGTTTGTTACAAGTGAGATAGCAGAAAAGTAGGAATGCAGTGTGTAAGGAAAACACCAAGATGCATGATAAAGAAAAACAGTACAGCGTGTTCTAACAGGCTCAGGTTAAGAGAGTGTGTCCCTCACAGTAGGTTTGTAATATGAAAAATAGGAGCGGAGACCAAATACATTATTTTCCTAAATATTTCTATGGTGGATATGGAGCTATTTGTGATCTTACTGTTGAAACACTAATTATTCATAAAGGTATGAGTGATGCACATAGATGCTATGTCATTCTCTATGAAAATGTGCACAAGATCATTCTGCTTAGGGCAAAAGTAGCAGGTTCAGTAGAGTTCTACAAAGTAATGGTTTTAATTTTGCTTGTTATTACCAGAAGATCTTTGCAAATAGAGATTTTATGAATCCCCTTAAATTATGGCGAGACATTAAGTAGTTTCTTAGTGGTATTATATGATTAAATGCCAGAGCGGTGAACTACAATGTTGGTGTACTGGCTTAGCGAGGTTTTTTGAGGCTTACTACTGAGTTTTGGCTACTACGAATCATAGCTTCATATCATAGTGTATTGTCACGATAATTTATGATGCACATCAAACAGGTTTCAGCACAGGGAAGCTCTGCACTTTCACCAAAAATGTAGCTTACAAAAGCTGCCCTTTGATTAATTAGTAGGGATGGACGATACCGCTGATTGTCTTTTTAATTTGATACAGATGAATTGAAATGTTTTCATTCTGCTTCTGATATTTGGTACTTGCCCCCAGGGGTGTCGGTAGGACATGGGTCCCCTGGCAGATTCATAGTCCTGGCAGAGTCCAGCACTTGATGGGGGTCCTTGAAAACGTGAATTTCAATGTAAAATTGGGCAGGGGGGTAGGTCTAAGGAGACATTTTGTCATGGGGCCCAGAATTTCTAGGTACACCCTTGTCAGTCTGTTGGGCGTACTGACAATAAGGTTCGCCAAATGGGGTGGGTGTCACCTAAGTCCTGTTTAACAAAAGGTGGTTCTTAGTTTGAATCATTAGCTTACAATGCTGACACTGGCCCTTTTATGCAAACACACACAGGTATCATTTTGGTAATAATTACTACCGTCACAGTATCATTTAATGCTGACTGCAATAATCAGGGTTTGCTGGCCTGGCTGTATCGTGTTAACTCTGGGTATGTTATGAGTATTAACTCAGACAGTATTTTTATACTGTCCAGTTTCTGACGTGACAATGCAATTTTCCCACTTGTAGGACTAGTAAAGGATTATCTTAATTTATCTTATCTTATGTGAAATTGGCTTTACAGCACACATCTCCCTTCCCCCTCGAGAAGACCAAAACAAAAGGAGGGCACTAGGACCCAGCGACCTGCTGCACAGCTAGCCTGGCTCTTCCAGGCGCGAGCTGCATGTGCTGCCTGCTAGTTGCAGCCAGGCAGTTTCTACTTGGTGGATGCTCATCCCTGCCTCTTCCATCCAGCACCCCCCTAGTCGCTTCTGCTTAATTCCAGAATGACTCCCAGAGGGCCCGGCTCCCACAGCCCCGTGCGAGGACCCCCCTCCAGAGACAGCAGCCCCCATGTCGTCACCCTCGGCTCCACTCGCCAATTCGGGCTGGCCGGCAGCCGCCCGCCGGCACTGTGCGTCTGAGTTTCTGTTACGCACAGGAAGCCGGCAGTTGGGTCTTATTTTTCTTCTTCTTTTTTCTTCCCTATGTGGTGTGTGGCGCTGCAGCAGAGTGTGACACTAAAACCCAGCTCCCTGCTCTTCTTCCTCTCACCAAGGACTTCCTCTCTTGGTCAAGCTTCAGCAGCTACGTGAAGGTGTGACAGGTTGGGCTTCTGGTTTTTTTTTTTTCCCACCTAGGAGTTTCAGAACTTTTTGGCCACCATCATTTTGAAAGAGAAAATGAAGACAAGAAACTAGTTACAATGTTGCTGCGACTTCTTGGACTGCTCCCTTGGGGTCAAGAAAGGTGCCTGAGGCCGGCTGTGACTGACACGTCAAGCCACGTCTCACACGGGAAGCTGTGAAAGGTCTGCCTGGCCATTTCTCCTCCGTAGGTTTGGCCGCTTACTGGAATTTTACCGTTGTGTTGTTGTCATTCTTCTACCTGGATCTTGTCTCCTGGGATCTAAGACACGTGTATCTGAAGAACTGTCGTGAACTTTGGCAGCCCATTCGGCTGTCAGTGTGTGGCTTTGTGAGGACCCGCAGTCATGGGGAACGCTGCGGGGAGCATGGAGGTACCCCTGGGGACAGAGCCCAGGACCATGAGGGCGAGTTTACCCCAGGTGGTCCCACAGAAGCAGCCCGCCCCGCCCAGGTCGCCCATGCCCCCAGAGGATGAGCTGGAGGAGCGTTTCAGTGCGGTGCTGGTGAGTGTGCGGGGCCCACGGAGAGGAACAGGTGTGCTTATGCACTCACACACGTGTGGCCGCAGTGTCACAATCGGCCGCCGGCACTGTGGTAGACAGTCCCATCATTATGTGTGGCACAGAGGTTTGAAGGGTCCATTGTATTAAAACCTGTAGAGTCTGAATTTGTGAAAGTGAAATTTCATGCTTGATTTCTGAGCAACAACCTGGCTTTATGTGAGATTCAGTACTCTCGTAAGAATGCTTCAACTCGTATCTCTCAAGAGTATGACTCGACACACCAACTTAAAAATTATGTTCCAGTGGATCATGACATTAAGTCATTCCCCTTTTCCAAAAAGTGTAATTGAAACGACCATTTTCAAACAGCAGATTTTTTTCCCACTTTCATGTTTTGTAAAAAGTAATTGCTCATTGTCGCGGTTCAAATATTTTTTGTCGCAGTTGCATTCCGTTTGCAATAACCTCATTTCAGAATCTAACGAATGTTAGAATTTATCTTCATCTGCATTTTTTGGGTGTTTCTCACAGTGAGATCACAAAGAAACCTGTGATGCTTGAAGTTCTGGCTGGACATACCTGAGCTTCCTGTTTTTTCTTAATACCCGTGGCACTGCCTCTCTATCATCACTTTTGAAACACTGTAGTATTATCACTGTGAGAGATATAGGAATGTGCATATGTATCAGACTAAATACCTACAACCGTAAAGACATTACTTTTATGAGGGTATTGCATAAGCTTTCATGTTGCTTGAAGGTCTTAAAATGTTGCTTTGTATCATGTTGTGTCAAACCTCAGTATGCGGGCTATGGATTCAAACTTAGAAGGTCACAGATTCAAAGGCCGTGGCCGACACACTGATCCTATCTCAAAATTCCTGCGCTCCAGCTGAATCTTCATTCTCACCTGTTTGTGTGTTTCCTAGGAGAGTAAGATGGGATGAGACAACATTCCTCTGTATTTATATTCAAACTTGTTTGACAGGCAAAGTGAAAGACCGTTATCATAGCTGAGCATCTTCCCTTTGCTGGAGGAAGTGTCCAGCAGTAAATATAAGTGTGTCACGCTCTGTAAATATGGTTTGGAAAATCCCTTTGTGTCGTAATTATTTTTGAAATGAAAGTGCTCAGGGTGTTGTGGGCGGGGGACGCCGCTAAAGTGGGGTGGGGGGAGTGGGTGGTTGAGCAGCTGGTCTGCAACAGGTGGGCCCCCCCATGTTAAAAGCTGAAGCTGATTTCAAACTGTCATTTTCAGAAGAATATACTGTAAATAAGATTTGCACTGCTATCTGTCCCCTTGAATTTTGTATCATATTGCTTATTTGGTTTATATATATATATATAATATGATATTTCTTTTGCTGTAGTAAAGCCACAATACAAAGACATTCTCTATTCATGAAGACTGATTTGCATGGATTTCAGTTAGAAATTCAAATTTCATACTGGCTTTCAACACACTGCTGGTTCTTCCTGTGAATTTTCTCTGTTCTTTGAACTGTTTTTGATCTCAATATTCCTCAAATATCTATTTGAGATGTTCCCTGAAAAGAAGATTATGATGTATATTGGAAAGAAAACAGAGCACTTTTATTAGAAATTTTTTTATACAGGGAAGAAATAGCAGGATGGAACATGTACAACTCGCTATTCTTTGGAGTTGATGTTGTAACTACTATCAGATGTCATGACTTCCTTCTCATGAGGATGTAACTTTTTCTAAATCAGGGTTGTTTTGTACATCAGAGCATAACTCGCTTCAAAAATCCGCCCCGGTACTGCCAGCAAACCGATGAATTCCCTTTTGGGACATTGTCAGGTGGTGACTTGGTGTCCCCACAAATAGTGTAGAGATGCTTGCTGTGGAATACCTGCAGTTTGCAAACAGCATTGCCTGTGTATTATCCATAGGTCCACAGTGTAAAGTCAGATGCTGAATGACTCTGAGTGAGTCAGTTTTTCTGTAGCACACAGAGAGGAAGGAACCTGTCACATGGTCAGGCCCACCATTCTTACTCATACCCTGTGTATTATAAGGGCCTAGGCTTGCCTACCAACACGAACCGTAAAGCGAGT
>JAODUD010000095.1:14833525-14854072 GCA_026784285.1 Stomatorhinus walkeri | reverse complement strand
TTTTTCCATCTCTGCCTATGTTATGTCTGTCTTCCCTTTTGATTGACAGCACGATAGATAGTGCTCTAATACTAGAGAGGCCAGGGGATGCCCCACTTTGCCTATTACCAGCTCCTGCTGACTTGCTAAAATGTCTACATTCAGAGTTGGACCTCTTTATAGTGTAGGGTAGTTTCACTGTCACTCTGTGTGTTTTTCTCCTCCCACGAACGCCGCCGTTACCAGTCACACCAGTGGCATCGCTGAGCAGTGCCTGGTCTCACAGGCTACTTTGAAATAAATTGTTATGAGGTACATTATGGCATCTTTAAGAAAAAACCATTAGTGAAACAATGAACAGACTGGAGGATGTGTCAAGGAAGTGTAACTAGGCTTTGGGGTCCTGCGCATAATTCTGGTATTGTAATGACAGTGGGGCTCACAGGACGCACAGATATGAAAGCCACTCAAACTGTGGTACTGAAAATGCGCTCTGATACCCATAGAATACTGGCCTTTATAAAGGCTCTATCTAGCATTAGTCTGAACCATCTGCTGCAAGCCAGAGTGACAGCAGGGTTGCCAACTCTCATACATCTGGCGTGACACTCACGCTTTCAGACTCTCACGCTCGCTCAAGAAATCTATAGTATTCCATTATAAACCTAACATTATAATGGAATATTATACATCATGAAAAGCAATGGAGTAGTTTGCAAACCGCTCTGATTATTTACAAGGTGAAATACATGTAAACGTGTGTGCAGACGTGTCTCGCATTGAAAATCTCATGGCAGCCAGCTGAGCAAAGCTGGCAACCCTGACAAACTGAAGGTAAAAGTTGCCTTGAGGAAACCCCCCCCCCTCCCCCCAATTACAGCTAAAGATCAAATATTTGGATTAAAAATATTTTAAATTGAAAAAAATGCTGTCGTTACTGCCAATCGTTTGTAGGTGCAGATAAAGGTTGAAGTGAATCCAGCAGAGCGTGGAAGTGCAGGTTAGGCCTGCTGGGTGGACCGTGGACTGCAGAGGAGGTCTAGGAGCCCTTCAGTCGGTGCGGGTGACCTGTGACACGTGTTATTAATGGCTCTCCGGTGGCTGAGCACCGAGGACTCGTGCTGCTCTACTGATGCAGCGAGACGGCTGATCTTCACTCTGGGCTGCCCCTCCGTGCTGATCTGCTTAATTATCACCCGACAGCCTCACTGTGACAGCGCAGGGGGGCTACATTGCTATGCATCTGGCCCACCAGCCCTCCCCGAACTGTCAATTGTGGATGCTGGAGCATTTAGGCATGACTGTGTGTATGTGTGTAGCTTTGGGGTCGGGGCGGACATTGGCACCCATTTCTTCTGACACAGCAGGATTCTTAAGTGAAGCATCTCATTCTGCTCTTGCTGCTGTGTGGCTCTAAAGATAGCTCACTCCACCCACACACACACAGGCGTAGGCATTGAGTGCACACAGCGCATACAGAGCAGCCAGCTTGCTAGTCAAGATGTACAGTACAGTGTGTGTGGAGTCAAAGGGATGTATGTGGACATGTCATGTCCGGGTCAGCATTACAATATGATGGGGGGGGGGCATCATCATGGGGGAGGGTAGGATGAGTTAAGTCACCACTCAGTTTATCCACCTGTGCTTTATTTTTTCACAGTATATCATGGTATTTTCTTTTCCAAGTTTATTATTCCTGTGGCAGCAAAACACGTTTCTATTAATTATTATTAAACATGTTTTATTGATTATAACCATGTCCTTAGGGAAATATTAATGGTTTCACTGACGTTTTATTATATTACATAGGATGTTACATGTGTAAATTCTAATAGGTGTCTGTCTTGGTGTAAATCCCCAAGACAGAAGGGTCTATTCAGCAGGAAATTCATTGGCCTCCACTTGCCTATTTTGATATCTCCTTCCATACTGTTCATTTGTCTTATGTTGAATGCAAATTGCTGCAGGTATGTTTTCTTGAAAGAGGCAGGCAGGAAAGAATTTAAGATATTCATCAGCCTGTTTAACAACAAAAGTCAGAAAGTTGTCACAAGGGTGAAAAGACAACATATAGACACATGATGCAATGAGGGTGTGACTTTTGTTCGTCCTGGGTGAAAAAAAAAAAGGCGTATTTGGATGACTTCACACAGCCGGTAAATGAAGCGAGGTGAGTGTGTGAAACCATACAGTTGAGGTTTCATAGCATGAGCCTTTGGCAGGTTGTAAGACTGACTGCAACAACCGCAATGCCCTTCAGAAAGCCCCGCACGATGCTTTTTCGGTTTCACTGTGCCATCTACTTAAAGGATCTGAATAGTCTGATTAAGATGGGGAGGTCAAGGTGGCCCAACATTGAGCAATCACTGAAGAAATCACTGACTTGCTCGAGCCGGTGTCTATGTGCATGTGTGCGCACATGGTTATTTCTGAATGACCTCCGTTTCAGAGATTCCACCGAAGGCCTTATTGATATTTCCCCTTCTGCCCCTCGACTGGGGAGGGGGGAGTTGGCTCCATTAAAAAGTTCTGAATTTCCAGGATTTGTCCCCCACCTGTGTGATGTAACACATGGCTCCTGGCCACTGTTATATCCCACATTTGCAGGCCAGGGTCCAAATGCATGTAAATAAAGGGGATGTACGTACAGTAAAGGTGCCTTGGGTACATTATAAGGGATGGACTCGTGCAGATATTTTCATGGCTTTGCATCTGTATCCATGTAGCTGTAAGCAAATTCTGGGAATAACAATGGGGGCCAGACATACATTCGCTTTATTCTATAGGGCAGAACAGTAACAGTAAATCTGTGGTGTGCACTGTAGACTCACACTTCCAGGACTGAAGGTCTGAGGGTCTGTTTCCACCCCCTCTAGCTTGCTGGGTGAAATATGATCATTCCGCCGTTGTTTATGTGGGATTCTTCCAGGTGCTCCTCTTTCTTCCTGCAAACATGGGGTTAGGCGAAGGAGTGTTTCTTAGTGTGTCGGTGTCTGACCTGGAATTGGCTGACATCCCCCACTGGGGTCTCCCCTGTCTCATTCCCCGTGCTATCTGAGGCTCACCTCAGCCCTCTACTGGATATGAATAAGTATTTTATCCCTTCGATCCCTCTCTCATCTTAAATGCTAGCTATGTTCAACTCTTCCTCGTCGGGGGTCAAACATTTTATGTGGGAGGGTCCCCTAGCAAGAAAACAGGTGATCATTTCACTTTCTCCACAATGCAGATAATTCAGGGCCATAGACAACTACATGTACTGCTTATAGCTAGTCGGTTCTGGGTTTAGCGCACTTCATGTTTTTTCAGAGTAACAGATAAATAATTCCATTAAAACGTTGCTGTATTGAAGGTGTATTGGTGTATTAATTATAGGTTTTGTCCAGAGTCTGGCCTTACACGTGCTGCCTCATTACTCAGGAGGGTAACTTTGCCACAAACCAGTTAAAAAGAATTTAATTAGACAAAGGGTCAGATATCTGGGAGGTATTAATATTTGGTATTAATGAGGTCGCAGCAAACTGCTGCGTTAATCTACCTTGATGTTCTCAAAACTAAACGTTTCTGGTTTCTTGTGTATTTGGAGTTTCTCAGGTGTAATCTTGTGTTTCTCAAGTGGTCAGGTTAGGTGTCTTTAATGAAGAACATTGAATTCATTCTGTATCTTCTCTTTACTTATGCAACCATTCAAAATTTCTGTTAGAAACTAAATAATTCACCAAGTACAAGGTGGTTTATAGGCATGAACTGAGCCATGCTGTTTTGCAAATTTCTGATAGGCCGTTTTTATACCTCATTACAGACAATACTATTGTTAATATTTAAAAAATGTGCTCATTTAAAAAATATCACATTCCAAACAGCCATTAAAACACATTGCAACAAACAAACAAAAGTAAAATGTGCACTCTAAATTTACTGATGAAAATAATGTCAAAATATATGGATTGAAGCTAATTGCTTATGCATTTGTAAAGCAACAGGTTACAGGTGTTATTTCACTTACCAAGTAAGTTCTGTATATACAGTACTGTGCAAAGTCAAAGAAAATGTTTAAAACTATTTATCTCTGTAGTAATTTTCTTGGGGGGGGGGGGGGCTAAATTTAACATTACAATTTATGGTAAAACAATGAAAACTAAATGATTTCTTTCTTACATATTTCTACTGTTCTCCAAAATGTTATTGATATCTTGTAGAAGTTCCCTACCCACCTCAGGGGTACCTCCACTATTCTATGTATTTGTTAAATTTCACCAAAACTCAATTACTTGATTTAATTGGAGAAATAACTCGATCAATAAGATGGAATGGAGGTTTTGCATGGTAAGTGCAAATACCGAGGTGATACGAAGATCATTAAAATATAATTTTCTTTGACTGCTTAAGACTTGAGTGCAGTGTTTATTAGATACATATGTCAAGGTTCTAATCTTAGTATCTTAAAAATGATTAAGATAAAGAGAGCCTGGCCTCAACAGATCCAGCCAGCAGCACGTGAGGCTCTTTCTCTTTTCTAATAACTGCTTTTACCTCTAAGCAAAAATCAATGCAAGATGGTGAGTTTTGCAGCATTTGCAGCCTGGCACCACAAATTCACATTTTCTATGTATCTATAAAAAGAAACTTTGGCCACTGTGTGAAAATGTATGGTCTCGTGATTGCATTTGTGCATTTCTTCCATGTTAGACCCATCTTAGTATCTGGTGCATTTCGACAACATCCCAATAATAGCTGGCTGCATCTGAACCTGAGAGTGAAGCAGCCTTGTTTATCTTTAAAAATTCAGCTAGATGATGAACTTTGACATTAGAGTAAGGATTTGTGGTGCTGCTTTCTTTTAAATATCTGGGTAAATGCAACAAGTGAATTCATTTAAACTTCCTGGGTCCCCTTCCCTGTTGAGCTTAAAACCAAACACTGACAGATGCATACATTGATCTTCTTCACACACCAATCACTCACCTTTGCTGTAGAATTTAGGCTAGTCGCTACATTAATTATTGAAGTGAGATCTGCTCTTATAGGTCAATATTTTGGCTACATTTCCCAACAGCATATAGTGGAGTTTCTTGGTACCTTTGAACAGAGGTGGACATTTAAGGTGCAGAAAATAAAAATCCAGACCAAGATTTTGTTTCAACCAACCAACTGTGTATTCTGTGACTGTGACTCTTTATACCCAGCTGGGTGGTTGAAACAGTTAAATGGCAGCATCACGGATTATCGCTTCAAAGCAAAGGTAATATACTGTGTCAGGGCTGATAATACTGTGATATCTTCCATGCCAATCACTTATGAATTCCAACTGCATCTCCAGCCTGTGATTCTGACCTCAGGGGCATCTATTAACACCGAATGTGCTTTGATGGATGGGTCAGTCAGCGATATCACTCACCATTTAATTGCATACTGTCCACTTCTGGTGACTGGTTACTCTGTGACTGCAAATGTAAGCGGAGCATTTTGCCTGGTATGCTATTGAATGATGATGTTGATCTGTAATGGAAAGGTTGTTGGTTCAAATCTTAGACAGAGAGCTGCCAATGGACCTTGGGTATTTCCTCAAGCTGAAAAGTAATTCAAATAAGTAAATTTTAAATTTATCCCATTTAAGCATAGTTTTCATATTTTCAGAGGCTAACATTTATAATCAGTGCTTATGAAGTAAAAATATAGCACTATAGCATAGTCAAAGGGTCTGGTCTGCAGCATGTTTCCAGCTATGCATGGATAAATATTGATATTTGTGTTCAATTATGCGTGTCAAAGTGCAGAGAAGTGTTTATGTGATTGTCCTTGGCCTATGAGAGAGGTCAGTTCCCAATCAATATGTTATACTTTATGATCAGTCTATCTGAACCGAGGCACCTCTTAAAGAGAGAGTATGACAAATTAATCTGAAAAACAAAATGTCTGCCTCAGACTGCCCAACCCTCATATTGGAGTGTCTTCTCAGAAGGTCCTGACAGTGTCAAAGCAACGATGGAACCTGTCTTAGTTTCATTCTAGTTTCATCCAGCTATCTCTTTGTTTGCCGTCCTAGCCTTCTACCAATTTCATTTGGAGACATCCTACCACAGTGCAGAATGTGAATTTCCTTTATGTGTTGCAGCATTAACTGTAAATACCCCCTCCCCTCGTAACTGTAAATACCCCCTCCCCTCGTACCATCTGACAGGAAATGAGCCGCATCACTTGTGGGTGTACAGGAGCATGTCTGCTTACAGTGAATTTGTCAGAGGTCACCCCATCTCTGCATACTCACAAGGTCCTCAGATGACTCCAGAAGACTCACATCAGCATCAGAGGCTGTGTAACTGGCACTGGCTCTTCCAATAGAGGTGTCAGTCAGTGTTGGGTACAATCTACATTTGCTTTCAGCGAACCAGACTCTCTGGCTGCTGTGAAACCATAGGAACATCTTTGATAAATAGATGTCTCTCACGGTCAATCTGGCAACTCCAATCACGCCATATCGATTGAGCAATAATTATGGCTTGTCATTGATTAGGCAGGACTAGTCTTCCATGGTTCTTTTTTGTGCGTGGGGTTAGAGAGTGCAGGGTATTGACGTGCTTGGTGTAACTGATTTGTAATGACAGAATTCACGTTATGCTGTACTCAGCAGTGTTCAGGATTACGATTCAGGTATGACATGCAGATTTCTACTTCTTATGAGCTTCTTTTGGGACAGTACAGTAATTATTGATGATAATTATATTGTAGTCTGGCACAGTGTCTCTGTGGGTAGCACTGCAGTCTCACATCTGAAGGTTGTGGGTTATATTTTCACCCACAGCTGTGTGAGGAGTTTGCATGTCCTTAGTGGGTGAACTTCTGTCTCTAAACTTACCTGTGTGTGTGTGTGTGTGCGTGTGTGTGGGTGGGTTTGCATAGATCACATTTGGGGACCAAATTGTCCCCAAAGTGTAGTAAAACCTGAAATCTCCCAACTTTTGGGGACATCTTTTGAGGTCCTCATGTGGATAACCTCAGTTTTATAAACATCTGTGCATGCAATCAAAAAAGTAAAAAAAAAAAAAAAAAAAAGTAAAAATACTAAAAGCCTTGTATTTGGGTTGGTTACTTATGGGTAGGGTAAATGGTGTCGTGATTGGGATTAAGGTTTGTCCCATAGAAATTGATGGATGGTCCCCATTTATATAGCTATAGACCTGTGTGTGCGCGTGTGTGTGCGTGTGTGCGAGCGGGTATACCTATCCTTATGGGGACACAATGTCCCCATTGGGAGAAATTCCGTTTTGTAAAAATCTGTGATTGCAATCAAAAAACTAAAAACGTATACATGTAAAGACTTATATTTGTTTGGTTACTTATATGGTTAGGGCTGGGTAGGGGTTTAGCTTGTCATTGCCGGATTAGGGTTTTGCCCATAGAAATAAATGGAGAGTCCCCACAAAGATAAAAGTACAGGTCTGTGTATGTGTGTGTGTTAATTCCCTGCTGTCTCTTCCACGGTAGCCTCTGTTTTTTGTCCTGCTATTTACACTCACTGTGACCCCATACTGGAAAAGTGTTTACGAATGCTTAATATAATCATAATATAGTAATCATTTACTCTTTCACCTATGCTTACTGCTGCTGATTAGCGAGCAGCAGGTGCAGCCTTATAGTTCCAATAACATTTCCTGTGAATTGTTCGACCGTCCACATCCTATGTGATGTTGACAATGAGATATTATTGACACATTACACCTGAGCAACATTTCTAAAGAACCTTGGAATTTTTGCACTGTAACAGGTCATTCGTTTCTCAGCCTCGTTAGAGGTTTAATTGTGTAGAGTTTAATTGTTGCACTAGAGAATTAAAAAGAGGTGACAATTGGAAGGTCAGACCTTATAATTATATACTCTAGTTTGTGCTGGCCGCCTGGGGAATTACATTAATATATCAATCTATAATCGGGTGACCGAAAAATAAAAGCCTGGTCTGGCACATGCAGAAGAGCTGAAGATTAACGTTCCATGAGAAGTTGTGTCGGCCTCCCAGAAAAAGTACTTAGCTTGAATGGCTTAGATGACATTTGTCTTGCTGTTTTTGGTTGAAAAGCTAAGTAAATGGAGAAATAGCCTACCTTAAGTTAACCAAAATGTCGAGGGCTTGGTGATCTCAGTGGGGCAGTATTCTGAAGTGACGTATTTTGCCTTTAAGTCCCCTGTCACCTAACCCACTTTCAAATAGCAGCTGGCACTTAACGACCTATAATTAGAGCTGCCGGGGTGCTGGAAAATTTAGGGAGATGGAGCCGGAGGCGGCGTAAGTGCAGCCTGTCTCTCGCGATCCAGTAAACCGGAATACTGTATATATAGGGCAATCTGCAGTGCGCTGATGAACCGGGTTCGCCGGACGGGAAGTTAATGGGGAGTTGCAGACTGCGGCAGCGTTCATTAATACGCCTGACGGGCACGGAGCGCTGCAGTGTTGCAGTGAGACTCCCCTCCACCGGGCAAGGAGACTGCGGTACAGCCGACGTCGCTCGTCCGGCGCTCCGGCTCGCAGCCTGGGCGCTGAAAGCAGTTCATGAGCTTCCTGTCGGTGAAATAGTAATTCACTTTTGAAAACGATAGTTTACGTCGTCGAGGTAAGCCATAATTTGGCAAACAATATTAGATAGATTGGTAGACGGACAGATAGATGGATGGGGTTATCCTTTAATTGGATAGCTTTGCAGCGATGATGCGAGAGTCATCAGCACAGCTTTGGCTATACTGCTCATGAACTGCACAGCCTTGCGCTCCGTGGTGACCGCACACTGGGGGCCCATAACCCCGGTTGAACGCGATAAATGATTCATGTCAACCGGCATGATCATCTTACCCGGCTCCTTTCAATACAGCACCAGCGAACGTCTCATTTGCCATTTTTCTGATTTCTGTTGAATGAGTGACAGGCAAGTTACTTTCTGTTTAGTATATAATTCTGGGACCTCACCCATTCATTTATGTCCATTGTAATGGATATTTTATTTTTGCATCTATCTTTTCACTGATGTTAGGAAACATTTATTCCTGTTGTACACTAAAGAGTAGGCCTACATGCTGAAATTAAAAATTAAAATAAATTTGAAAGAATCTAAAGTCTTATTTCCTCGAAAGACGAATAACCGAAAATTGAAGGACACTTTTTTCCTTGGGTTTCAGGGGGATATATTGTGTTTGTATTATATAGTTTTCCCGCCCCCCCATCCATCTCTGTTCGGTAAGTATGGATGCGTTCGACTTGGGCTTAGGTCTGTCTGCAGCCGACGTGACGTGGAGCGAGATCTGCCAGCGGCTGCAGGGATGGAGTATAAAATGACTGCAGCCAAGACAACTTCTATACTTCTTTTACAATAACCAACTCCTGATCCAAAGTGTTAGTAGTGAAAAAATAATCTATTGTGTATAGTGGCCCTGTGTAAAAAGATAGCTGCCAGGGAAAAAATCAAATAGCCTACATTTATTACTAGGATTCAAAGTTTTTATTGTCATGAACAGAGTACAATGCAATTCTTACTTGAATGCGTTCTTCACAGACTAGACGATCAAACAAATAAAGCGGAGCAACATTACAGTAACTGACGTGTACTATTACAGCATTTATTTAATTTATTTAAACTTTATTTTACCATGTAAATTAACTGAAAACCAGTTTTCACTGCTTTACGTGCTTTTCGGGAGAAAATGCTGATAACGCATTGAAACTGCTTGGGATACAAATGTCATGTGCGTGGCTAAAATCTTCAGCCAATAAGGGCAAAATTCGTCAGGGAGGCGCACGATCTGTCTTAAGTTGTCTTGCTCTCGCGAGGTTTTTGTACCATGTGACATAGCGACGTGTAGTGACGTTATGCAGCGCCGGCTGAAGTCGGACAAAAACATCTAACAATGATGCATTGATTTTAGCCAGCACTGTAAGCGGCACATTGAAATCCAACGCACCCTATATCACAAGGTTGAAGGAGAGTCATCTCATAGAGGAGATTGCTGTGATGCAGTCTCACTTTATCTTTCAATCCCTTTTATAGACTCAGCTCAACATACTACCTACTGTAGCAATACTGAATTGACCTTAATATTGATTAAATTTCACAGCTCAAAGGCAATGCTGGAACCCAACAATGCTGGCTTGAACTATTTCATCATGAGGCCGTGGGACTAACTTTCTACTTGTAGAAAGAGCCTTCTACTTGTAGCACATCTGTAAACAAAGCTGGGACCTAGAAATTATGGTTTCTCTGAATATCTAAAGTGGTAAGAGATGATTTGCAAAATCCCTATTAACATATTCTATGCAGTAAAAATTGACATTAAAAAATAGCAGTAAATAATATGTCTTTCATTTTCAATTTTTATCCATAGCTAGAAGGAAAATACATTCTGAATTCACTTGTTTCAGAAATTGTCAAGACCAAATTTTTTTCCATAAAAAAGTCTTTTTAAAAACCCTGCTCTGCCATCTCAGATGAATATACACTGTTGGGTTGTTGATAGTATAGACAATCAGATTAAGAATATTCTGGTCTTGAACTGGGGTATTGTTGTGTTCTTGTTAATTAATAATTCACCATGAGTGTGATACAGACGTTTCAATACAAGGTCTTCATCAGTATGTGCTTTTCAAGTATTTTGTTTAGACTTTCTTGCCATGACCAAAACAAATTATGAAAATGTCCAGTTAAATTATCAGTTATAAACCAGGGGTATTCAACTAAAATTTAAAGAGGTCCAGTAAGAGAAAATTTCTTGAAGCAAAGGTCCGGAAGTTCATCATTTCTAACTATATAGTGTGATGTATATTTAAGTAGCCCATTAGTTGTATCAACATTGCATGTGATCAGTACCTGACTGTCAAATCAAATTAATTCAGTACAATTCAAAAAGGTTTTGACAATATTTATTGTCACGTGGCATAGAACTATAAGCAGAAACTTCAACAAACATGAAACCAACAATAAACTATGTCTATCTAACATGTTATATACTGTATTTGAAAACTTTTCAGCTGTATGATTTCAGGACAGAACAATGACTCTCTTAGGAACATTGCAGCTTTTTGGTTGCGGATGGTAGCTTCGCTGCTGCTATTAACAGTAATGGCACATTAGCCCAGACAAAGGGCTGCATAAGCTAAACTACATCTTGCTTGGCGGTTAAAGGCGTTTGACGTTCATTGGCGTGGAAAACGGCAGTTCTACTGCTAAACCACTACTGAAAAGACGACAAACGCGGTGCTAGTTAAAATAGAAGCATCCCATCAGGTTTGAAATAATAACTTAATGTTTTGGCTATCGGTCCAGGTCCGTATTGGACAGCTTCTGGGTCCGGACCTGGCACGCGGTCCGCCTGTTAGTGACCTCTGTTATAAACCATAAAATAAAGTAATCCATAGTGTACGCCTGTGATGACTGATGATGGTATTCCGTTTCCCAATCCAGAACTCAATGAACCTGCCACCAGACAAGGTGAAGCTCCTTTGCCAGTATGACAACGAAAAGAAGTGGGAACTAGTCTGCGACCAGGTGAGGAGCAGAAGATGCCCACCAGAAATGGGTTTGAGCTCAAACAGCAGTTTGCGGAGCTGTCTGTAATTGACACATGAAGAATGTGACCCACCATGCCATCGTGCAATCATTACTTGAGTGTCAGCATGTCTGCCCATGTTGCCAATATGTGCATCCTTGTGCATGTACCCTTGTGGTTGCCACAAGGCCTGCCTCATGCTGTGTGCCTCATAAATATTTTAAATTGCCATGGTAACTGCAGTAAGCCAGCTGACTACCTGTGGCACAAACAGTGGTGTCACATATGCACTGTCACCGTGGAAACACATGCGGGCAATATTTTGGCTAGTGTTTCCTCGACTGTAGTTCTCAAGAAGATGATTGCATTTGCACACGGCTGAATATTTATGACTGCAGAGGGGCTGTGAGGCTTCCTGTTGTGTCTGACCTCATGCCATGGTCGTTTCTGAGATGGGCTGAATAGCTATAAGCAAACGTGAGAAATAGACACATATGTTAATTCCAGTATGAGAATGAATAGCTTACCACTTCATTGCTGACACATCAATGTAAAAAATCAGTTTTCAACAAATAATAAAGTGACAAACACAATATCTCCATGAAATGGCAATACTACTTCAGCTGACTACACGTTTGTGGTTATCTCCCCTTGGCAACAGGAACGTTTCCAGGTGAAGAACCCACCCTCGACATACCTGCTAAAACTGAAAAGCTACCTGGACCAAGGAGTCACTCGGAAGGTAGGTCCCCGTCTTTGCTCAACACCTATGGGAAAATTCCCCCATGTTAAAGACTACCATTCTGAGTTTGTTCTGGGTATCAATAGCAATTTCAAAAGTTATTTCAATACCTCAAATACCTCAAACACATAATGGACCCATAATAGAGATTTCTCTCTGGAAGTTAATTAGTTGATGTTAGTCTCTGGACTGACAGTTTTAAAATAACTCTTCCGCAAATTGGACTCCTGGGTGTCTTCTAGATTTTCTTTGGGTAGAGACCAGTAAACTCTATTGTGCTATTTTTAGTTAAGCTTACGTGCTTAAATAATAGCAGATTGTGGTGATGTATATCAACAAGTAAACAGAAGAGCAAATTTCCAAAACATACTCAGTCTGTTTCTTGTTTTTGAGATAAGATCACCAATGACCTAGAGTCACTCATTTCATCATATGTTAAAGTATTGTAATCTAATAAAGAATTTTCATTAAATTTCCAAAATTCACTAAGTTAATATACATTTTTCTCAAAAATGTATCCCTTAGACTGTGTGAGTTTTGGAAATTTGCGTTTCAGAGAATTATTCTAAGGATACCTTTAACGAAAATATTCAGTTGCAAAACATATTTAGTAAGAATGTGTTTCACGAATGTCTTTCATGCTGTAATATCAAGCTAATCTCCAGCTAATCAAAATCCTGATTGTGATTTTTTAGCTGGTTAATATGGAGAGAAACAGATATGAGTATAATATTATTAATTTTATATAATTATATTATATTATTATAAATTATTAATAACTTTTTGCAGAATTAGTACTGATTGTAAACTTTCCTTTGAAACTATAACTTATACTTCTGTAAATTTCCTTTAGAACTTTTTAAAAGGAAATGTTCTGATAATCCAAATAACTGACGTCTGTTCCGTCAGTTTAAAAGGCGCTCCCAGGAGTCCACCCAAGTCCTAAGGGAGCTGGAGATTTCTCTGCGGACCAATCACATCGGGTGAAGACCTCCCGAAACACTCAATGCATCAGATTGCTGCCTTGCACCAATGAGATGGTTTTAAAGTTGATTTTCCATGTTCCAATATCACAGCTACGGGCTTCTATAGATTAACTCAAATCTCAGTGGAGACTAGAACCACAGAGGAATACTAAATATCACATCATGCATACAAAGAAAACATGTTACATGTTAGTTTATTCCGATGAATCTTTCCTGGCCATGTACAGTATGATGTCTTACTATGGATCCTCGTTCCCTTAGCTGGGCTGAGGAGTTTCTCAATGAAAAGAACAGAGGTCTGGATATACTAGTGGATTACCTGTCCTGCGCCCAGTCTGCTGTCACGTAAGTACTAGTCTCAGTAGGGTTAACCTCATGCAGGGTCTTGCCATGTTTTAACTATCGTACACACCGGCATGATTAAACGGCTGTGTGCAGCAATAGAGGCCTTGTCAAGGAGAATGTGACCGTCTAGCAGTTTTCACCGCTGTGACAACATGCTGCAGGCGTGACATGGACAATGCAGATAATGGGACTCTCCCAGGGGACAGAGGAGAAAAAATGACAGAGGTGCTATCCAAGAGTGCCACCAGCTCCCCCACCCACAGTGCCCCCAGGGCCACGCGTACTCTGGCCATCCGGTGAGTGTCCCCCCCCCCACCCTGCCGTGATACCTGCCCATGCTTTGGTTCCTGTAAGGAGAATCGGAGGGCTATCCTGCTGAGTAAAGGCATGCTCAGTCTTGGCTGTCTAGCAGGTGTCTGTATGCTGTACTGCCTTGGAATGTTAATGATGGGGAGGTGCGGTCGCCTCATTGCACCGTGACACCTAGGGCCCGAGCAAACGGACATTTTCCTAGTATGCCACTTATTCAAAGTATTTTAAGGAAGCAACAATTCAAATGACTGGTAATATGTAATTGAGGAAATTGTTCAAGTTAAACAGACGTAATAAAATATATTTTGACTCTGTGGGGAGGTCCCCACAAAGATTTGTGAATGCAGTCAAAATACTAATACTAATATACTAAATACTAATACTAAATATTCTTTGGTTACTTGTGGTTAAGGTTAGGGGTTGGTAGGGGTTATCATATTGGGATTGGAGTTTTCCCCATAGAACTTAATGGAGAGTCACCACAAAGATATAATTACAAATCTTTGTGTGTGTGTGTGTCCAAAGTATGGTAAAACCTCATACTTCCTTACATTTGGGGAGATTTTCTCAGGTCCCCACAAGGATAACCTCAAATTTATACAAATCTGTGAACGTAATCAAAAATGTAAAAATGCAAGAAGTCTTTTATTTGGGTTGGTTACTTATGGTTAAGGTTTGGATGGGTAGGGGTTAAGGGTGTTGTGATTGGGATTAGGGTTTTTCCCATAGAAATGAATGGACAGTCCCCATTTAGATAGGTATGTGGATGTGTGTGTGTGTGTGCGTGTGTGTGTGTGTGCGCATGCTGGTGCTCAGGTGTATGATGGGAATCTGAGTGGAGAACCTGCTACTCTTCATATAGACATTGCTGCACAAATAATACAGATGCTCCGCATTCCTTTAGCACCGAAACCTGCTGCAAAGATATTTAAACTGCGTGAGACCTTCATAGATTTTTATTTGGATCAGCATTTCTGAGACAGAGAGCTGACGTAGCATTAAGCCTGGTACTGGCAGTTAAAGAGATCTTATCTGAGGATCCACGTGGCCTGACAAGACCTTTAAAACAGGATAAAACAAATAGAATCTTAACAATATAATTGATCCACTAACATTTATGGCCATATGGGTTATTTGCCCATGTTACACTGAACTCACTCACTAATCTGTCTCTGTGGCCCCATCTGTCCTTCTTTCGCTCTGTCTTCCTCTCTATCTCCACCTTTTTTGGCAGCTTCAACTCCCTGCACAGCAGGAGGACCCTGAGGAGCTCACGCATCATCAGCCAGAAGGATGACGTCCATGTCTGCATCATGTGCTTGCGTGCTATAATGAATTATCAGGTACTGTGGGCTGGCTGTGTCTTCCTGTTGACCAGTAACTCTTTGTCTGGCCACCACATGCTTATTATACCTGATTCATCAATCACTGATATTCTCATTAGATTAGCTTTATTTGTTTGGGTCTTCAAGTGACACGCCTGATTTAATAAGATTCGAATCACACTAATTAACAGTTCACTCAGTAGCAGCTGGTATGCTAACCAGGCTGGACAATGTGTAGCAGGGTTTTGAGAGATGCACTCTGTCACTCTCCCTTTCCTTTTCGCTTTATCTTGATCCCCTGAACATGTAAACAGTTTGCCAACAAATCAGTAAATGTGGCTGCGCCTTGCCGAGGTTAAAGAAGCACAATCTCATACGTCTGACACTGGTGTCAGATTGCACTGAAAAAACACTGAGGTGCTCTGCTTGTAATTTTTAAGGGTGTAACTAAGATTGGGTGCCCATGTGGGAATTGAACTTTCGCTATACTGATTGAAGAGTGGAGTCTGTTATTTGTGAACATAAAGCCTTTCTGACAGCACCGGTGTCTCTCCGCAGTCTGGCTTCAACCTGGTGATGACCCACCCGCGGTGCGTCAACGAGATCACACTCAGCCTCAACAACAAGAGTCCAAGGTGAGGCAAAGTGCAAGCTCTGGCCAGAGGAAACCCCTTGGTGCTTCCCCAGACCCACCTCTTCTCTTCTCTCTGTGTGCCCTCATTTCCTCTGCTGGAGGGTATTATCTAGTGTACATTTGTGTATTTTACACAGTTTTATGGAGAATGATTTCAGATGGTAAGGCTCCAAGGCCTCTTGGCCAAAACTGGGGTGATCTGATACCTTTATCTGGCTGTATCACTCTCTTCCGCCTGTCTACAGTTAACTTTCTGTTCCTCCTGCTTCAGCAGTATGACACTCTCTTCCCTTTTTCATTAAGGAAATCCCCTAACTCCTGGATTCTCAGGTTTCGTCTCGCCACTGCCTGCAGTATCTCACCATTAACATTACTGGGAGCGCATTGTCCACCTCCCCTGACCTGCTGCAGTGTGATTGGTCTCATGTGCCCTGCAGGACGAAGGCTCTTGTGCTCGAGCTGCTGGCTGCGGTGTGCCTCGTGAGGGGAGGACATGACATCATCCTCAGAGCCTTCGATAACTTCAAAGAGGTCAGAAAGCTTTTCATTCACCTCGCAGCCCAGTCTGGCCCCTCTTCTAAACCCTGCACCCTTTCCCAGGAAGTAGGGTGCTGTGGACTGGATTCCTCAAATCACTGCACCCCCTTTGAGACATTGCAAGCACTATGGTTTACTGTTCATAGTTTTTCTCCTTGCATCATCTGCTCTGCCAACATTCTTGCTTGATTGTATTTTCATTAGGCTTGTCTCCTTACCCCTTTCTGTGGTTCTGCATGGACCACGGAAGCAAACTGCACAGCACTCAATAACATGCTGAACTTGACATCTGACCACACTTTTGAGTGATCTCCACCATGGTTCCACTGGGAACTCATGCTAGCTGGGAATGCTATAAATTAATCATGTCCGGAATGATCGGGGAAGCCGGAACTTGTACGTCTTTCCATGTATACATACTGCAACTGCCTAAAAACTTCTTCGGAGAGACAGTAGGCATTCATAACCTGTTGCCTCTTTTGACAGACAAAACATTTTGCATGTGACAGCGTTTTCCCTGCAGTGCCATGTGGGTATTGTTTGGGTACTGGCTGGCGGGTGGAAACGCTGCATTATTTAGAGTGTAATGTGGCTGTATGGATGAGACAGAGCAGACACTTCTGTAAAGATGTATGTGGGGGGTGTTTCCTGTGCTGTGTTAAACCCTCAGGCTTATTCAGGACCTTGTGAAGGAGATTCCATCCCCTTACCCATCACTCACTAACATAACCATTCATCCCACTGCATGCCAGTGACATACAGTGTAATGTTATTGTGTGTAAATACACACAAACCATATAATAATTTAACCCCATCAGTTTCTCGGCCAGGCTTGATAAGGGGATGATAGCAAGGAATTCTGATGATTCCCAGGATCTTCCAGGTTCCATCTTAAAACTATAATAGATGGAATTAGATTGTCTGTGTTGCAGCAGTACAAAATGAAAAACAGCATTGGAATCAATATTTCATGAGCCATGAGTGCGCATTATGTGTTGGGGATTTCATAAGCAGTTGTACCTGGGATTTGCTTCCATCTTGTGGCCACCTTGATAATTGCATGCCGGTTTTGTATGTTTTTCAGGTATGTGGTGAGAAGAACCGCTTCGAGAAGCTGATGGAGTATTTCACAAATGAAGACAGCAACATAGACTTCATGGTAAGAAATTTCAAGCCAGACAGTTTTTAAGTAAGCAAACATTAACAAAAAGGCAAGACATTAAAAATCAGTGGTTAAGACAAGAGGCATCACTTAAATTGTAGGACTTGCTCTTGTGAAGGAAGTATACGTGTTAGAGGGATGGGAGGACAGGGTAGGGAGAAGCAGAGGAATAAATACAAAGCCTTTCTGACATCAGCACAAGGGGAAAAGGGGAAGAGAAAGAGCAGGTTGTTAGGGCTTGGGCACCTTCCCTGGTGGTCAAAGGACACAAGATCACAGGTAATCACTGGGGGTATGTTATGGCTGCACTGAAAGAGCATGGGCACCATCTGATTCACCCGCCAAGGGGAGTCCACTCCCACATACAGTCTTGTGACATGCTGCAGTGATTGTAAGTGCCTTCCCCCCGTTGCCATACAGGTTGCGTGTATGCAGTTCATCAACATTGTTGTTCACTCAGTGGAGAACATGAACTTCCGTGTGCACCTGCAATATGAGTTCACCAACCATGGCTTAGATGAGTACTTGGAGGTGAGCGGCCGTGTCAATGTCTACGGTATGATATCCCAACTGTAGGATTGTAGAAGCTGTAGAAGAATCGGACAGCATGTTCTATGAATCCACAGAATACTTCTGCAGGTGATCTACCTGTATGTTTATCTCTCCGTCTCCAAGCAGAAGCTGAAGTTCACAGAGAGTGACAAGCTGCTGGTGCAGATCCAGGCCTACCTGGACAATGTGTTTGACGTGGGAGCATTGCTGGAGGATGCCGAGGCCAAGAACACTCTGCTGGAGCACATGGAGGAACTTCAGGATGTCAATGCCCAGGTGACATAGATGGACTCATGCGTGTGCAGGCGTGTAGAGATCCTGAGGTCTGTCATGCTGCGTTTCATAGGACCTTCAAGCCTGGCTGACTGTATAAGGCTTCCTGCATTTTAGCTCAGCACCAGGATGCAGAAGAGTGAGGTGGAGGCCATGGAAAAAGTGGCAGAGCTGGAGAAGCAGCTGATCCAGGCTACCAAGGAGGTAGAGATGCTAAAGGTAAAGGCTGAGCTCAGCAGATTTCAGTGTGCATAACTCTATTTAATCATGTTACCATGTTAATAGTACATGGTCTAGGAAAGGCACTGTTTAATCAAACGATGGCTGACAGTGTCATTGAATATGTACGATACACCAGTAGGTCTGTGCTTTGTGATTTATAGGAAAGTCTCCGCGAGTCGTGTGCACAGGTTACATTCCTGCAGCAACGTGAACGAGAGAGGGAGCTCGACTGGGAGAGGGAGAAGGACCGCGAAAGGGACCACAAGCAGTCCTCCCAGATCTCCTCAGATCTGGAGATGAAGGTCCAGGAGCTGCAGAACAAAGGGCTGGTCCGCTTGGAGCGCTCAGCCTCCGGGAAGCTGGCCATCCACTTGGTGCCTGTCACCATAAGTCAGTCTGCTCCTGAGCCTGCCTCTCATACTGGCCAGGCTCTGCCCACCACTGAAACAGGTCAGCCACCATCTGCATTCATTGTTCAGATTGTTTTATGAGGTCCTGTACACAGTTTAAAATAATTAACACCACAGACGACTGCACGTGTTATCAAAGTCTTCAAACAACAAAAAATACTCAACCCCTGTACAAATGTCATTGATTGTATTGGGCTCCAGTCAGCGTCTATGAATCATATTAATTATACCAAATGTAAAAATATTCTGCCTTGTTTTTGTTTTCTAAAGATTCACCAGCACCCATGACCCTGAGTGACAGTCTAGTAGCCGTACCTCCTCCTCCACCGCCTCCCCTTCCTGGAGCAGAAGGACTCCATGTGCAGGGTCTTACTCCACCTCCTGCACCCCCCCTGCCGAATTCAAGCATCCCGCCTCCGCCCCCACCTCCACCACTGGGTAGCGCTCCGCCTCCTGCACCTGGATGTGGCCCTCCACCTCCGCCACCGCTGGGAGGTCTTCCTAGCACTCCAGGTAGGTGCAGCATAATTTCCTTTCGGTGATGTTCTAACTCTCGTACACAGTCTGACTTAAGCATCAGAATAAAGCTGACATTAGATACCTTTAGTATCTGTTCTCCCTCGCAACCTTACATTTACATTTACATTTATAGCATTTGGCAGACGTTCTTAGCCAGAGCGACTTACATAAGTGCTTTAAGACTTCACAATGAATTTCCTCCCGATACTACACCTTCACAGGAACTAAGTGTAAGAAGACCATCCAAACTAAGTACCGCATGCCTCTGCTAAACTGGCAGGCCCTCAAGCCCACCCAGGTGGCTGGCACCGTCTTCAACGAGCTGGATGACGAGAAGGTGCTTGGGGTAAGGCCCGTTCTCTCACTCCCTTTCACAGCCCTCTTCTAACTGCCATCATTGCTATACCTTGTCCTGAAATATGGCAGCTTGACAGTATCTCCCCTGTGCCTCTACTTGCCTATGGTAGGAGCTGGACATGTATATTTTTGAAGAGCAGTTTAAGACCAAGGCCCAGGGTTCCCCAATGGAGCTGAGCACCCTGAAGAAGAAGGTGTCCCAGAAGGCACCCAGCAAGGTGTCTCTCATTGAGCCAAACCGGGCCAAGAACCTGGCCATCACCCTGCGCAAAGGGGGCATGAGCGCCGGGGAGATCTGCACCGCCATAGAAACGTACGGACACCATGTTTCTGCTGGCATATCATTAATTGTTCTCAGCTGTGAAACTTAACAATGCTTGTTATTAAGGTCAGCTCCCCTATTTATTTATAAATGAGAGGGAATGTTGCTAAAACTGCCAACTACTTTGTCAGTTTACTCTTGCACATTCTCTCTAACCATCATCAGTTCATCTCCCATCTCCAAACTTCCATCGCCTTGTTCATCTCCCATCTCCAAACCTCCATCGCCTTGTTCATCTCCCATCTCCAAACCTCCATCGCCTTGTTTATCTCCCATCTCCAAACCTCCATCGCCTTGTTCATCTCCCATCTCCAAACCTCCATCGCCTTGTTCATCTCCCATCT
>JAODUD010000095.1:14778747-14820283 GCA_026784285.1 Stomatorhinus walkeri | reverse complement strand
TCATGATAGGCAGAGGGATCAGAAAGGGATGCCCCACATCAGGGCAACTCTACAGTCTGGCAATAGAACCCCTCCTGTGCAAACTGAGGACTGAAATGCAGGGTGGTCATCAGGAGGAATAAAACCGATAATCTCTGTTTATGCTGATGATGCTGTGTGATGCATTTGAGGGGAAGAAGACATAAGCATTCTGAAAAAAAATATATATATAATATATGAAAGAGCATCATCAGTGAAAGGGAACTGGGAGAAATCTGAAGGTTTTTAATGGGACAATAGTTAGGAAACGGTCCTCTAAAGCTTTCAGGAGACCTACAACAGATGAGAAGGTTTTAAATATCTGGGTGTTTATCTAGGTTCTGACAGATATGAGGAAATGAACTGGGAGGGAATGTTGGAGAAGATGTGTGCTAAGTTGTCTAAATGGACCTGGATCCTGCCACCGCTCTCCTATAGGGGCAGGGTTCTGGTGTCCAATAACCTGATCGTGTCCATATTATAGCACAAGTTCCCAGCACTAGATTCCCCAACATCTCTTGTGAAGGAGATACAAGAGAAAATAGTGGACTTTTTCTGGACTGGGAAACAGTGGACTAGAGCTCCTGTGCTGTATCTACCAGTACAACAAGGAGGGCAGGGGCTGGTGGACATTCCCAGCAGAATTAAATGCTTCAGAATCCAGGCAGCACAGTGGCCCCTGTACCAGGGCGAGATGATATGGACGGGACCAGCGAGTGCATCAGTACAGCGCATAGAAAAGCTGGGATACGATAAACACATTTTCCTGCTTAAGATAAAAATCATGTATCTGTCCACAACATCACGGTTTTATCAATCAGTTTTAAATGCCTGGACTATAATTTTTAATGTGGGCAGAGACTTCAAGGGACTGACCGGGGCTGAACTTCAACCTTTGTTTTTTAATCAAAGAATAGAAACGGAAAAATATATATTAATTTTGCTTAATAATGTTATTGATAATAATACTTGTCCACTGCATGGCCTAATAATGATAATAGGAAGAAAATCAACTGCCATAAGAGCTTAGGGTTAGTTTTAACTTTTAAGTAATTACAGTGGAAGATATCGGGTTATTAAATGCATGTACAAAATGAATTATTCACATTGACAATAATATGAAAATGAGCCACAATATGAATGCGTAAACATAATACTGACTAAGTACAATTTATGCAGCGTAACACTGTCCGAACGCGTCCCCCGCATTATCAGGAGTCAGAGGCCGTCATGCTTACTAATATTTTTTCAACTTTTACCAGCCACAACATGAACTAAGTCGTGGCAGGATTGAAAAATGTTGGCCGCTCAGCCCGACTCCCGCTAACGCGAGTGGCCCCTCAATGGGAAAAGAAGTGAGAAGCACCGGTTTACCTGAAAGTTAAAGACCTGCACGGGTAGAGGCATCCCCTCCTTTCTGTCTCTGAGAGACGGAGCTCGCGAACGCGATCACATCCGGGGCACGGCAGTGCACGTAAGCGGCGCGTCCCCGGCGCGTCCCCGGCGCGTCGCCGTGACACTGCGGAGTCGGCGCGTGCTCAGGTATATCCCAGGTATTCCGTTTGGAGGAACATGAATGTTTAAGTAAAATTACATGTGATAGCGAGCTTGTGAAACATGCATTAGACAAATATAACAGCTCGAATTGATTAAATAAAGTAAAACAGATTAACTTCTTATCATAACATTCACTTCATGCTTGTAGTTATTTAACAATTTCAGGTAGGCCTAACTTGCCTTGCTATATATATATTTTTCCCAGTATAGTTATAATACCGTATTGGTCACCAAATGTGATTTTTTTTATAACGGCTAATTAAAGAACCTTTCCACATAAACAATTACTAAGCCGGTAATACGAAATCTAATCGAATAAATTGATATTTTCATTTCAATAATTACCGGTATGCCTTCATATTTTGCATATAGAGGAACCTTTTGAAGTATTTATTGATCTTGTGGCTTTTGTGTGCTATACCTTCGCTAAAATGCTAAATAATTGAACTGGCATTTTACCGCTCCAAAATCACATACTTGAAACAAGAACTTCCCATATAAGCAGGTCAACTTGTGGTCTAAGCAAAAGTGTGATTCGTCTCAACCTACCAATCGAATCATAGGCAGGGAGAAAGAAAGATGAGACAATATGGAGACTGAAAAACTCACTTAATTTCTTTCTACTAACTGGGTAAAAGGTCTTTTGCATCTAGTTTCATGTGGTTTCAGAAAGAAAGAATATTCTATGATTTCTGGTAGTCTAAAATATAGAAATTTAAAATGTTTGGTTCTCATAGAGCAGTAGAACTAAACTATTAAAAAGCGCATATGTAGGCCATTTGAAAATGAGTGTATCACCTGTATAGTAACCTCCACAAAAACGGTGAACAGATATGAGGCTGGTTTAAACATTATATTAGAGCTTAAGATGTGATAAAAGGGTCCATCTTCTAACCACTAGTGCACAGATAGGAACCTAAAGAGTTTTATATGAGTCCTCGCGAAACTGTAGTGTTGATCGGTACAGAGAGTGCAAGGATGATTGAGTAGTCCGCCTTATATATACAACCCCAAATCATAAAAAGTTGGGATGGTATGTTAAATAAAATCAAACTGAAAACAGTACTTTCTTAAATTATCTTTGACCTGTATTACATTGAACACAATACAACAGCACATTATTTGTGTTCCTCGTGAATTTTATTGTTTTTCTCAATAAACATGTATTCCAATCTTGGTTTGTGCAACACATTTCAAAAAAGTTGGGACAGGAGCAATTTAGGGCTAGCAATGAGGTAAATTGGTTAAATAATGATGTGCTTTGAAACAGGTGATGTCCACAGGTGATTATAATTATGATTTGGTTCAAAATCAGCATCCAAAAAAGGTCTAGTCCTTTAGGAGCAAAGATGGGTCGAGGATCACCAGTTTCTAATTATTTTGGAATTAATTGGAATGCTGAGATGTGATTGTTATATCCTTTATTAAACTTATTACATGACCTGAGCGGTGAGAACACAGAGCTTTGTCCAACGGAATGAACTTTTGGGAATCTGTTCCTTCACGTCGGACATTAAGTAAACGAGACCGTAAACCATGTCTGCAGCAGACTTGTTCACTCGTGTAAGTTACCATATTGGGACTTAGGGTGAGACAACAGGCCCTTTAAATGTATTTAAAAATGTATCAAACCCAGCTAAACTGTGGTTGCTCTCCTTCCCAGGGCATGGATTAACCATGAAGACACCATTGGATGTTCCCAAATGGCATAACTTTTCTAACCCTAACCCAAACCTAAATTAGAGCCTTAGGGTGAAGCAGCAGGCTGTTGGAAAGTAGGAAATATGCTACTAAAGCATGCTAAACTGTGGTTACCTGTCCTATGGGGGAGCAGAACTGTAATAAAAAACACATGTTGATGCCTGCAAATGCCAGATTGGAAAGGGTTGGAAAAAGTATGGTATTTTAAGGCATCAACATGTATTTTTATGACAGTTCTGCTCCCCCGTAGGACAGGTAACCACAATATAGCGTGCTTTTGTAGCATATTTCCTACTTTCCAACAGCCTGTTGTTTTACCCTAAAGCCCCAAATTAGGGTTAGGGTTAGAGCTATCGGTTGGTCCTGGAACTCCTACCCAGGCTTGTATGCACCTTCCCCTGGGTACCATTCCAAGTAAACACTGCTGGTCCCTGGAAGTAGGTATCGGTGGCCCCTGGGACAGGTACCCAGGCTTGGGTGCACCCTCCCTTGGGTGGAAATCCTCCCAGGTGCCCCTGGGAGCCTTGCCCTGCTCTGCCCCCATATTACCCGACTTGGGGGCACTTAACCTTAAAATCACAAAATTTAAATAGTATTTTTGGTGTTTTCAGGCTCAATGTCCTATTAGGGCCCTGGCCAACTGGTTTTGCAATTAAGGAATTTCACCCTAAACCTCAATTTATGGAAATTAAACCAACGATTCTTAATTAACATTCTTTTGTGTAAATTAAATATTGAATTATTGGATGTCCAGATTTTCAGTTAAAATTTTGGAATCATTTTTTTACTTGTAGATCTTGGATCCTGGTTTTCACATGTAGATTTCATATGTTTGTCATAAACCACGATGTACATGTTCTCACTGTGTATATTTCGATCCACTTTTACACTTGTAGGTCATGGATCCTGATTTTGACATGTAGGTTTCATATGTTTGTCATAAACCATGATGTACAGGTTCCCACAGTTTGTATTTGGATACACTTTTAAACCTGTAGATCATGGATCCTGATTTTCACATGTAGCTTTGGTATTTTTAAATAGCAATTATGAAAATTATATTGTTTAACAATTCTTACAGATATTAAGGTTTAATTTTTGTCTGTGGATATAGAGTAACACCTAGTGGTGAAGTGAAGGAGATGCAGGCAAAATCCCTGAAGAGAAATCCTGCCTTGTAAATTTTGTAATTTCCATGTGAAATTGTGAAATTCTTGATGTAAATTACTAATATCCAATTTAGGATCCTAATTTGAGGCCGCAGACTGAAAAAAAACAGGCTGCTGGAAAGTAGAAAATAAGGTGCTAAAGCATGGTAAATTGTGATTTCCTATCCTATGGGGGAGCAGACCTGTCATAAAAATACTCGTTGATGCCTGAAAATGCCATACGTTTTCCAACCCTAACTTGGGGACTTAAAGTGACAAAACAGGCCCTTGAAATGTTTTTAAAGACTTATTAAACCAAGCTAAACTGTGGTTTGCCTCCTTCCCGGGGCCTAGGTTTATCATAGACACTTTAGAATTTCCATAAAGGTATAACTCTTCTAACCCTAATCCTAGCTGTAGTTAGCGAACGCTAATTTGGGGACTTAGGGTGACAGAACAGATCCTTGAAATGCATTTCCCAGTCTAGCACACCCAGTTATACTGTGGTTTCCCTCCTTCCCGGTGTCTAGATTCATCATGAACAGTGCCAGAACTATCATAAAAACGCTTTAGCATGCATCTAAAAGTCAAAAACTTTCTAAGACTAACTTTCCCTAATTTTGCAGGTTTTGGTTTATACAGTTTTCTGGGGTGGAGTGGTGGTTCTGAGGCCTGGGAACTGTGCTGGCAATCGGAATGTTGCTGGTTTGAATGTCAGGAATGATCTCACTCCATTGGGCCATTGAACGAAGCCCTTAACCTGCAATGACGTCATCCTGGGTATGATGTTAATCTACATCCAGCCCTATAAGGAGGTCTTCCAACTTACAGGGAAATTTGTGGGCTGTTGGCAGGATTGGCACTCCAGCCGCTGGAAAAAACTCGCACTGTTCCATTTGGACTAGTGTGGTGCTGAGGTATCACCTGCTGCACTCTTGTTCTCATCCCTGTCGTTGTTTGTCAGGTGGTAGCTGCGGCAATGCACCGTAATCAATACATGTTCCTTACCTTATGTCTGTGGTACACATCAGGGTTTTGGAAAGTATAAAAAGTCAGTCCCATCTTGCCATCCTTGGCTGGTGTATGTTAGAGTTACAAAAACTTTTCTATGTGTCATTTCTGGAAGGTGTTTGTAGCAAGGTTGATTGTATGCCTACAGCCAGTACACCAGTTCTCAATACCCTGTCATGTGATTGTGGTTTTCCTGGTGACGACAAAGCGGTGTGTTCAGCTGTACAGGCTGGCCCCTGAGGATGAAGGTGCTCATCATGAGTTACTCCACTGAACATTTACAAAGGGTGAACAGGATTAGTGACTCAGGGTGTTCTGCAGGTTATTGCAGTTATATTACAGTATGTACATCACAACATCTGCTTCCACATTATTAGGCTTATTGCATACAATTAGGATACCTGTCAGTTTATGAACCGAATGCTGATGCTAGAAGAACAATTGTAATATACGTCATGGCAAATATGAATTGTGCATTCTGCTATAAGGTGTAAGCACTGTACTGTAGCATAACAATTTGGAGGACCTGCGTTGTAGAATTTCTGAGTTTCACTAATATTTTTTGTGACCCTGAATTTAACATTTAAGAAGTACGCAACACAGTTTGGTGGTTATGAAGATCTCTGTGGCTTTGTCATTAGTGTCAAATGCAATGGGTTGCATTTATGTTGCGCATGGCAAAGGCACCACCCCAGCAAGTGTGTTTGTGTAGCAGGATGCGTGTTTGTGTGTGACACAGGCGAGCAAAGAGCGCAAAGATGCGTCATAGTGCTCAGTTGCAATCGAAAATCCCACAAGCCTTACAAGGGAGCTGCACTTTATTAGGGACACAGACAGCAATTATTTACAAAATAAGTCTACTGTCACTGGCGTTTGCCCATAGGAGATTTACATTTGTAAGAGATCACCATGGCAACCACATTGATTTATCATTATGCATTTTAATGATTTATTTTTCTTCATCATTCATAATCACACTACTCTACAGACAGAAACATCACTCTCAAAAAATAAAAATTTTGCTCATGGGAACAGCATCAAACACCCCTGGTCTCATATTAGTCAAATTCAATGCTCTTTCCTTAAAGACCACAGTAAACACATCATGCCTTTGCCACTATACATGGAGCATTAAAAAAATAAAAAATCTTTTTAGATTTAAACCTTTTAGAACCTGACATTTATACATTAAAAAAAAAAAACTATTGTTGACCAAATTTTGTGCCGTGCAGTTTCTCAAAATACACATGCATTATAACCATCATATATTTCATTTAAATGTAACCCCAAAGACATGTTTGACAAAGTACTGTGGACTTTTTTCAGTGTATTTACAGGTGAATCTTTATTCCACTGCTATGAGTTTAATACACTCACACATTCATATGAAAATCTGCAAGTGAAGCGTGAAGTTTTTTTAGGTTAAAAAAGTCAGATTTTTGAAGCGTGCCACTGCTAAAGACAAAGTACTTCATAACTCCTATTAACCATGAATTAAATAGGAAACAGGACAGAGATTGGATTCTGGTTTCCCCAGTCGGCTTGGGGTCAGCTGGTTCCAATCACTAAAGTGGTCTTGGCTGTGAGGAATTGGATCTGTTAGTATGGTATACCATTCTAATTAAACACACAGGCCAAGTATAAGGTGCATCAGTCTTGACCACTGCAGGGTGCAGTACTGATGTGCATACAGGCGACCCTAGTTCCAGTCCTAAAGCTGCTTCATTTACAGCTTATAGCATGAAGTACATACTGTTAAGACTGTGCTTCGGTTTCCAATGGGAAGCATCATGATTGCAGTATCTGTCCAATCATGGCCTACAGCATAGCCCATTACAGTGGATGTGTCTCACTTACAAGGTTACAACAGCAGAAAACAGTAACAGTAAAAGAACTAATGGCAGGGTACAAAAAAACTCAATTACAGGTTATAGGGTCCAGGAGGTTGAACAGCAGGCAGTGTGACAAGTAATGCTGATTTGATACCAGACATCATGTCAGCATCATACACAGTGCAACCTGTGAAGAGCAGTGAAGTTTTCTCAGTAACCCTGACAGACAGAAGAGCCAGACCAGAGAGGGATAACTGACTGAGAGCAGTCAGTCGAGCAGATGAACTATAGCATCCAAATGCAGCATTCAGAAACATTAACCCGCCTTGATAAGAAATTACGATTCTATTATAACAAAATGACTTTTCACACATATAAAGAGAAGAAAATCTCTTTCCAAAAGCACTTCAGATGTAGTCATTAATCACAGTCACCTGCCTCCTGAATTCTGAGTACAGATGCACACAGGGGACACAGATCATTTTAAATGCTGTCTGGGTACCTCAGAGACTTCACTGTACATCTCCATTAATAAACACACACGTATATAAAATACAAAAACTATCAGATGCTGTTGGCAAAAAATGACAATGTCAGTTATAAAAGAAACAATGAATTCAAAAAGACTATTGACACACCACACTCTGCAAATCAATAGAAAATAAATACAATCCAAATTTAGATTTTGCAAACAGTTTACACCACATTTGATCTGTACTGTGTGTATTTCTATGTATATATACATATAAACATATATATATATATATATTGTGTGTGTGTGTATACATATAAATAAATACACACACAAATGCAATTATTTGAGACTAGATACAAAAATGTTAGTCCACTCACTACTGAAGAGGTCTTGGTTGTGAGTTAAAGTATCTGTTAATATGGTATACCATCCCGTTTAAAAAAACTGTACAAAAAAGCTTTAAATATAAAAAAAGCAAAAGATGAGGATTTTAATTTTACATTACATAATATTTATTCTATGTATTTCACACTTTCACACTATATATTAGTTTCATACACAAACAGGACAGGAGTGTTATATTTATATGTTATATACTCTTGTATGCTTTCTGTATTTTTTGTATCAGCTCTTTATATTAAATCTTTTCCTTTTTCTAAAAGGAAAAGCCATACTGGGCCAGATGGGCTCCAGCATGGCTCCTGTCCCTGAACCAGTGCATGACATCTAAGGTATTGAGGCTTTTTCAGTCAATACTCTATCTTCTAAAAACAAAATAACATACATAAAAAGCAATATTCAGGTACACACTAGTGCCATAATATTTTCCATGTGTGCTTCTTTGGGGGGGAGGACAAGTACATTTTCTTATTGTTTAGGTTTAATTTGGACATCCCCAAAACTGCACAGAGCCAGGGGAGCCACAGCAGTCTAACATTTGTGATGTGATTTTTTCTCACTTTCTGAGGATAACAGTCAAATCTAGCCTCTGGAACTCAGAGAGGGCTAACTTATTGCAATTCAACAACAGCAGCATGACATAAGCAGAAACCCACAATCTGATTTTTTATCATATTTCTTAAACTAATTATTAATGGATTCACTTTCCAGGTTTCACAGGTATATGAGAATTACACCTTCACTGTATAATTTGTATAATTTGTGCTAAAGCCACCTTGCTTGTATTGCCTTGCACCCTCCTCCCCCAACCAACTAGCCATGAAGAATCCTATTACAATGCCACCAGCATCCACAAGGGGGCGATGACTTAATATCACTTGCTGTGAGGCATTGAATATATTGAGTGCATGCTTTTTATACAATATTAAAGTCATTAGAGTCAGTATGATTTTGTTGGTACCCTCTGTCCTGTACCGGCCGTACCATCTCACATCAACACAGTGGACACGAAGTCTCAGACAAAGTAACCATGACTAATAAGAGGAGCAGATGTCAATGGATTGAAACCGTCCACTACTAAATCATGACTAGTTCTTTGCAACCACCCATAACCCCCAATCACCCCAGGGACTATCTGACTCTGCTTTCATGTGTATGTCACTTTTGATAAAAGCATCTGCTAACTAAATAAATTGTAGCAACATTGAGCACAGTGATTTTATGGTAATGCACGGTAGAAAGAGGCTATAGCTCTGGGTAACAATCTGCATTTTTCATCAAACTATAAGAAGATACCATTACACATTTTATGTGCACTAAATCTACTGTACAACGTGGTAATGAGAGAATCTGAGCTTGGCTATTAGCCATTTATAGCTGGGATCTTGTTGGAAATGATAAAATTGTAATGAACTGTTTCCAACAAACATAGATTTACTGAGAGCTGCAGGTACTGTGATCTACTTCGCAAACCAAACACATTGCTAAAAAAAAAATAATCACAAATTCACATTGTCAAAAAAAAAAAACATTAAAAGAATGTGCCTTAATTTCCCTTAGGTTTACATTCCTTTCCTACTCTAATCCAATGATGGACCTACGTTATGTTTTCACAAACATTTCAGTGAAACAGACTGAAAACTTTAGGTACTTTTTGGTAAAGTGTATGAGGGTTGTGTTTCTCATCCAGTGTGTAAGCTAAAGGACATTGCTAATAAGGACCCCAACAATGTGACATCCCAACTTTTGGTGACCAGCAGCGAGCTCCTACCCAGCCATCCTTCAGGAATCTACAGAAATCCACCTTTCCGTGCTGAGAGTCAGTGGTCCCATAGAAGCCGCAGAGAACAAGGAAAGAATACAAATGTACTACTAATATTTCTGCTCAGGCTGATTTGGGTCTTTAGGTAAGTCATATTTGCCAGCAAAGGTAACAATTAACAATGGTAGGAACCATCAACGAATGGTTTTATTAACCTAGCAGTTCTTCTGCAGCTCTCTGCTTTGTGGCTGGCAGAATTCAGATGAGACAGTGCTTTGGTGAGCATGACATGCCCCTAAAACTGCCCAGTCCCCAATGATGTCACAAAATATTAAACTGACCACATGACAATCAAGATTTCTAAATATGCTGGAGTATAATTAACACAGTCTGGACTTTTTAAATCCTCTGTTGTTATTCCAACCACATCCTTCCCACAGAACAATCAGTCAGCAGGCTGCATTTTTAAATAACTTCAGACATTACGTGAAAGCAGGCAGGAGAAATCCATCGACTGAACTGAGAATCTCTGCCAAACACATGATACCAACGCAGTCTAGCACCAGTATTTCTATGAGCTGGACACAAGCAATAAAAAGGTTAAAATTCATGCTTCTATTTTTTTTGCATTGATTACTGTTTTACTGAAAAGATATAGCAAAATGTTATGCACATGCCAAGCACCATTCCACCACATTATTGCACTTCTGTCTTGAATATGTTCTAATCAGAATTATATAACATACTTAGTAAATGACCTGCACATCTTTTCCCCAGAAAGTTGGCATCAGTGGATGGGATCAGAATTTCCCCTTTGAGTTTTGCCAATCCACCCTAATCAGGATGGCAGTAAGAGACAAGGGACCGAGCACAATTCATAGAGCAGAGAGCGACAAGACAGAGTGCGTTGTGCAAAGGGGATGAATGAAACATAGCAAATGGGGCGTATGCAGTGTTCTGAGCCTCTACAATTAAGCTGATGATGCTTCTCTTTGAGATCTAGCAAAATAGATTGCTGTGATAAGGTGACTCTTCTTTAACTGGCTCTTGTTGTTTTGTGTAAAAGTCAACATCATCATCTGGAACAATGTGCATCCAGTGAGTAGCACCCAAAGGGACAAAGGAATGAAAGAAGGTCCAGGTCATCCATTTTGGTCCCAGTATCACATTCTTGCCTTGAAAGGAGTGGGATGAAGATGGGGTGAGATGGATAAATCTTTGTGCTTTTATCTTGAGTTCTTGGCACGTCATGGAGCTTGGACTGAAACTCCTGAATCTTCCATCATATCTCCACAGCAGGTGCCATTCATTAAGGGGTTCATGATAGGATCTCCTTGATATGCTCCTGGGGGGTTGTCATGGCTGCGGTTCAGTGTGCAGGGGGTGAGCGAAGCTGATGGTGAAGGGGTAGGTGGTGAGCATGAAGGGGTGGCAAAGGCTGGAGAGGCAGAGGTGGCTGTGTCGGACTGCCTGTTGAGAGGGTGGAACCAGGGCGGGGAGGGGACTGTTGTCCTTTAACTATGTTCTGGCAGGAGGTGGGGGAGGAAGAGGGCCTCAGAGCTCTGGCTGGAGACTGAGACTTTGGGGGCTTTGGTTGGGAGGATGGAGGCTGGCAAGGAGGGGGACAGCGCCCCCTCCTGGGGGAACCTCTTCATGCGCAGGGTGAAGAGGCTGTTGGAGGAGGGTGGGGCCGAGGGCAGTGAGCAGCCCAAGAAGTTGATGGTCCTGGTGCCAGAGATGAAGAGCGGCTCCGAGAGTCTACTGCTGCTGCTGCTGCCCAGAGCCTAGAGGCACAGTTCCCAGGGCAGGAGAAGAAGAGGAACAGGAGGAAGAAGAAGAAGAAGAAGAGGGAGCAATTTGGGGGCAGGGTTTAGAGAAGAATACTGAAACAAAAAGAGAAGCTATAGTCTTAGAGTTGGAGAGATCGCCACGGCATAATGGGGTTGTAGTTCTTCCCCTGAGTCCAAGACACTGGAAGAACGTGACTGCGGGCACACAGCCAGCGTGCACTGGAGCAGAGCAGCTCTGGGAGGCAGAGTATGAGGCACAGATGGGCAGGGCCTCAGGGTCAGCGAAGGGAGGGCAATGAGCACTCAGAAGCCAGATAAAGCTGGGCTTGGGACGAAGAGGGTTTGGAGGAAGCAAGAGAGTGGGTAGAGAGTTCACTGCTGGGCCCACGTGCAGAGCGGCAGACAGACGGGGAGGCGCGGGGGGTCAGGGGGGTCACCAGGTGTGGCGGGTGTGGAGAGACAGGCAGACAGGCAGGCAGGCGAGTGAAAGGGCCAGGGGGTGAGGGGAGGGGGAAATAAGGAAAGAGAAAACAAAATAAAACAAAAAGAACAAACAGAGGAATTAATCAATAAGAAACCACATGCATGAAGCTACCCATATGTACCTTAAACCTTTTTGAGAGCCAAACAAAAACATTTCTTACAGACCCGTATAACATTCACAACTTTGCATGCAACTACCGCACACTAAAGGACAGTACTGGCATCAGACTCATTTTCACAATTTTTCCAGTGGCTATCAGTGCTGACGTGAAAATGAACATTACAAACATAAGTTGTAATGCTAAAGTTGGCCTGTAGAGGGAGTACTGTTCTGGCAGCTTGCTGTCACTGCAGCAGCCTCTGACAATTTAAGGTCACATTCATACTGAAGTGCAGACACTTACCAGGGAGTGGGAAGAAAATGAGGGGAGGGAAACACAAGACATTACTTTCTGTTGTACCAGTGATGAGCACTTCATCTATCTCCTAACACACTGCAATGTTCTGGTAAAACAAGACGATACACAAAGAAGCGGCCCTGTCCCTGCTTTTAATGAGTGACGAGGGGGAAGACAGCCAGCGCATGGATGGCGGGTGAGATTCACGGATGTTTATCAATACCTAGACAAGATTCAAGGCTCGGCAAGATTTAAATCAACTTCCTGCTGTCTGGCTTGGTTTGGGCAATCCCTACAGACTGTTACAGACTGATGTACACAATGGCACCATTTTGTCTGTCACGAATCACCATCTTGTTACTTTTAGTACACACTTCTACAAATGACCTAAACACTGACTGAGGCTATTTGTCATTGCTTAAGCTAGTGCTTCTCAACCCAGTCCTCAGGAACCCCTAGACAGTCCACGTTATTGTTCACTCTCAGCTCCATATCCAGGAGTCCATGTTTTTGCTCCCTTCCTGCTCTCTATATGCATGCGAAAGCAGCTTCCCCTCCAGCTATGCGAATGTGTAAGTGTTACTACAGTGACTCTAGGAGCAAGCAGAGGGAGGCGTCACAGGTCAGGGTTACTGAAAGCCACCCAGACCCAGGAAGATCATGTCAGCATTCAGCATGTTCTAGCCCTTAAGATATAGACCATAATTCACCCCTGACTTTATGCTGAAGTTCCCAAGGTCAAACACATCTCTGCTACAGATAGTGTGTCATTAACCTTTGGGTTTTGTATCTGTCCAGCCGTGACGTTTGCCGGAGACATGTAGCATTCATGCAATCCTGCATGTGAAATGATTTTTCATTATTATTAAATAAACGAAGGTTGGTTTTAGGACCCATTTAATACAGAAATGCAAATTATGAAATGAAAATGCTGGCAGCCAAACCAGATTACCTCAAATTACCCTAGCATTTGTAACAACCATCCAATATACCAATCTATTTTTTGACTCGACCACTATCACACTGTTTGGCTAATCAATACCTAACTGGCTTATTTTAACTGGCTAAGTAATTTAACTAGTGCTGAAAGCTGTTACTGTTAATTTGCATATACTAATGCATGTACTGCATATACTAATGTTAGAATGTGTTAGAATGAATTTTCTGAACAAATGTATGCAAACTACCGAGATAAATGGCCTTAAGCATTTTCGTTGACTACCTAAGACTACATATATGTATGTATGTATGTATGTATGTATGTATGTGTGTGTGTGCGTGTATATATATATATATTTTTGTGGAATCATATACAACCGTGTCATGATCTTGTGCTACGCTGGTTCAGCAGGTTGTTGTTCTGTTTCATTGTATTTCTCATCACCTGCAAACGTGGGTGTGAGTCTTGGTAGGTAGGTGTCCTGTATTGGTGATGTCATTCTCACAGGAATAGGTTTAATGGCACATAATTCAGTTTAAACGAAATGTGATTCTCTGAGATTTATGTGTTCTAAAATTAAATTTGGCCTATACTAATATGCGTAAATATGTGGGTGGCCACTGATAAGAATTAACTTTAACAGCATGACACCACTGACAATTAGCTTCCCATTGCGGCTTCACATGACAAGCTGCCGTCACACTAATGCAGTAGTGTTATTATTGCAGTAACGGTACACTAGCCTGGCTAGATTGAGGGAGGGGGGATGCATTTCATACTAGCAGTAACACCTTGCGGTTCTAAAAACATCTTTCACAAAAATTAATTGCGGAATCTGTTTCAGAAAATAACGGCGGAAATGAAATGCGTGAATGTATTTAGCTCCATCTATTCCTGAGAAAGAATTAAAGGATAGACGACTGAATTCTGCTCCTGGGCTGCTCTGGGCAGGGTGCATGGCGAGGTGGCACATGCAAAGGAATCTGCAAAGAGACATGAGTGTGATGGAATCATTTCCAGGCCAGTGGAGATCTTTGTTTCCAGTATGATATCATGTGATTGGTGGGTTTGTCGTCCCTCTTCTCATCATACTTGGCTACCTCAGGGCTGTTAGTGAGGACTTGTGTGCAGTTAAGCCGTTTCCTATTTTCCACTGCACACATTTAATGATCTGGGTTATCTGCTTGAAATGGGCACCTACTACTGTGCCCCTGGGCGGCACCCTTGGTTTTTATGGTATACCTGATGCTGAGGAGGACTATATGGCAGACTTATATCAGAGTTATAATGGGTGTAGATTGCACCTTCTGACAGTTCTGAGACAGCACTGTATGAAAGCCCAGTAAGAAAAAAAATGCAGGTAGACATTACATGGGCTTTCTCTGGGTGAAATTTTAATTAATACAATGTGAAAACTACACTGACTCATATTTATCTAATTTATTTCATGGTCAAAACACACAGACCTAAAACATTTCTGTCTCTGTAGGATTTCAAAGAAATATTTGTTTATATCAGATCCCAGTACCTCCAAGGACAACTTCACACAAGATAAGTAAATTTCTGCAAAATCTCATGAATTAATCTTGTTGAATCTATAGACATTTTAGGGGCATATCTGGTACAGGGTCTCGGGAAGCACACCATGGACTACCAGGTCTCGTATGCAGACATGCCGTGTGGGCAATTCAGACACACCAGTTGATCAGTCTACAAGTTTTTAGACCGTGGAAGCCCAAGCACTGAAGATTTGAGGCTTTTCTGCATTTTTTATTCCTCTGACAGCAATTAAAGGAAAACATTTAATATTTAAGACAAATTTTACTGAACAGTGAACACTTTAAGTGCTATAGAATTAAATGAGCCCTACTTTCTGTTATGTACAATGTTAGGCATCTCATTATGGTTTGGTGCAGCATCTACGTTCCAGAATCATCCAGGAACTCTGATCCCACAATATGAGCTCAAAACATGTTGTTTCCCACAAGATTATAAAATCTGCGTAAGAATATTCTTTGAGTTTCAATGGTTATGCATCACACCCGGTTAATTCAGCAAAAACTCTTCTTCATTCTGGGCAAAGAAAGGCAGGTCCATAAACTCAATCACCTAAATATAAACAGCTTCCTTCCACCTCCAGGGGCCCATTTTTGAGAGGAGTTCTCTGACATCTTAACCAGCCCAATTTATGGTACAAGAATAAAATGAGGAATTGAAAAAGGCAGCTCAAAGTGTAAAAGATCGAAATCTCCATGGGCCTTGAGCATCAAATAGGCAATAACAGTAAAGTCAGCACTGTGACGGCACTCTTCCCGGATTAACACTGAGAAATCCTGTTCCTGGGCATGCTTGTCTGCTCTAAAGAGTTTCCTAAGAGCTTTCTGAAGTAGAAGCTTTAACTCCATCTACTTGGCAAAAAATTAAAACAGAAGCCAACGAGAGCCTGGGAATTTCACGAAGTTGGTCAGCTACAACTAGGAAAGATGTAATGGGAAATGGCTGAGTGGGATGTACAGACAGTACTGAGCACTAGATGAGATTAATGGAGAAGCAGGCAATGTGGCAAAGGAGGCAAGAGGGGGACAAGGTCACTCTTTATACCATGTGTACCACTCAAGAGGATGACTTGTGGATGAGGCTCACTGTAATCTCAGGAAAACAGACAGAAGCCGTCCAAACAGTACCGACCTGTTTACACTTCCTGCTAAAATAGAACAAGGCAGTTAATCTGCATGTGCTTAGACAAACAGCAACTGGAGCTGCAAATGATTTATGCAGCGCTACTGAGGAGGGGCCAGCAGCAGCTGAGAGACAGATGCAGAGCTCCAGGGTGAAGCTGTTACCAGGTTACTTATGTGGATGCATTACTGAATATATTCGGGCGCAGCATCTCACCACTACATCTGGGCCTTCTTTTTGAATCCAAAGTAAATTCCCGCGATCTAAACGACCACTGAGCATTCTTCCACAGCTCTGCAAATGACATATTAAAAGATCCCAGCGTAAATATTTTAATGAGCTGCTTCACCGGCATCAGAACTTGAACACACTTAAACATTGCTAAAATAGACACGAACAAGACAAATTCTAGCTACAGAGATGTAAATCTTGCGGCTTTAAATACCAAGTTCGTTATGCATCCAAGACTTCCCTTTTCACCTGGGAAATACAGCATCCAGCTACTTTGCTCACAGCAAGATGCTAAGAAATTGACGTGTTGTTTTCCGTCACCTAGACTACTATAATGCGCGATTCGGCAGTTGCCAAGGAAGACTACTGACAGGCCACAGCAAGAATATAAACAAGAACACAAAGTATTAACATATCACAACCGTACTGCTTTCACAATGCTGGCTCACAGTATACAGACGTCACAAAAGCTCTAAATAATCTAACAATGTGACTATATTATTAAATGTGTTCTCTAAGCAGCCACTTACATTTCCCCTGATAATGGGCTTCTGCAAAGTTCCCAGAACAAAGCAGGAAAATGGGCAGTGAGCTTCTTGGTTTCATGCCACCAGGCAACCTCTACACATATTTAAATCTTCCTCTCCATTAGCTTCTCTTTTTCCCCCATTATTGTCATATTTAATGTTTTGTACTTTCTAAAAAAAACTTGCATCGTTTGACTTAATTCATTGTAGTTTTCTCTTTGCCAGTTTGTGCCCTTATTACAATTTTGCATTTATGTTTTTGATTAACACATGTACAGCACTTGGAGCTGCATATCAATGCACAAAAGGTGTTATATAAACAGTTATTATTTAAAGTGGTTATCTTTGTAATGGCAATCCAGTTCAGGCACAGCATACTCTATGCAAATTAGCATTGTCATACAAAACAACTAGCATGAAAAGGGGGCATTTTACAAATGCATAAGGATAAATATTTTTTTTTTGTAAATTTAAATTGTAGCTTTGCCGACAATAATCTTGTTTTTTGTCTGAGATCCTCAGTGCCTTGCAGAGGATGCTGAGAGACTCAGCAGAGCCACTGAAAATGTTCCATCCGGAGAGCCGTGGCTTGACTTTTCTGCTCCATCCCAACATCAACAACTTGAAATAAAACTCCGGAGTGAGAAAACAACATAGTACATCAGAGTGAACAACAGCGCTATGTTTACAAGCTGCTGTTTCGAGCCAGGCGGCTCCACGTATGCCTTGTTAAGAAAGCTGTTGATGTTTACGCCCGCCTGTGTGCAGGAAACAAAAGACATGCTGTTGCTAAGTTTCCAAGATTAAAGAGAGCAAGGAGATAGAAAATGCAGCCCTTGTGCTGTAGTGTCTGCTGCAGACATCACCACCCTCCTCCCCAACCGAATCTTCCTGCGTCTTCCTCCAGATGGATTGCAGTGCTCACTATGCAGTAAATTAAGACAGCAGTAAGGTCAGGCAACGCCTAAATGCTCACTATGATATCGTGTAATCACGCAGGCTTTGCCGTGTCTTCCAGCCTGTTCCAGCTAATATTAAAAAGCATAGTTCGGGAAAAAAAATACATTTATTTTCATTTAAAAATAGGGCTGTCTAGTTCTTGGTTAGCTATACTGAAGAAATTTCATACTGTCATCATGTGCTAAAAATACCCCTCAAAGAGGAGTGATCCGTGTGTACTGAGGACGTGCATTAGGCACAGCGTTAGTGTGAAATGACACAGAAATAAGCAGATTTCAGCTTCCAGAATAGTCCGGATCCCAGAAGGGTGACCAGCTCCACATCCCTACAGTCCTCTCTCTCTCTAAGCATGTGTCCTATTTAGCATGGCAGGGTCACACATGTCGAATACACAGGCGACTGCTTCTACCCCCAGGCCCCGATACTTTGTATCTCTAAGTCTGCCTGACGAGACACTCCCCAAGCTCAGTATCAGAGTGAAGTAAAGCGGAAGGGGGCCAGTAAAGGCAATGTGGAAGGGAGTAGCAGTGAGATAATGACGGGCTTCGATGCTCTGCTAATGAACCCAGCAGGGAGAGCTGATGGATATGTAGAGTATGGAGACAGGAGCAGGCTGCAGTGTACAGGGGGCGGGGGACAGGGAAACCCCGGACAGGCTGAAGGCATGGAGATATGTATCTACGTGAGAGGGGAAGGTATCCAAAGGCTCACTTCAGCCGTCTTCCCCTGGGTGATGGTTCAGCCGTCGCATCCCCGGCAATAACTGGATGCTCTCCAGCGGTCACTAGATACCGTGGCAGCATCTTGCAATGGCGTGCAGAGATCTCTGTGGGCAGCCTCGCCCGGGGGGGTGCTGAGCCGTTCGTGCAGCAGGAGCAGTTAAATCAGAAAGGCGTTTGCAGAAGGACGGGGGCAGAAAGTCCTGTACTGTTTGCACGATGAAAGAAGAAAAGATCCAGGAGTCGATGGGGAGGAGGGACACATATTTAAACATGCAGTCTAGGGAAGGATGGGGGTGTTAGCTAAAGGGATTCGTACCAAAAAAATGAGTATTCAGATTTTTCAGTCCAACAGTGGCTAGTATGGTCATGGCACTGCAATGCTCCCAGGGGGACAAAGCCAGAGGGGACAGTGTTCTGCCCCAGTGGCCCCCGCCATCCTGCTCTCTGACCTACTTGGTTGGACCAAAGTAGGGCCTGAAACTGTGCCGGGGACTTTTCAGTGGGATCCAGTGAACTGCAGATATCTGGACTGCTAGGATTTCTTGCTTTTCCATTAGCCTCTATTACAATCACCCAGTAAAGTACAGAAGTTAATGAGGTAGTGCAGCAATAATCAAACATCCCAAAGCAAAATGAGAACACACCACAGGGCAGATGTTATATCACATGGCGAAGGCTATATCACCCTCTGCCTTCTCTTAGTCAACATTCTTCAGTTCACACTGAACAACAGCAAAGAGTCACCAGTAAATACAAGTTCTACCGTTTGGCGCTAATGACCTAAACGGAGACTTGAAACTCAGCCCAAGCTTCTTGCCGCACATACAGATGTGTCTCCCTAGAAATTCTGATCCTTTCATTTGATTGCCACCCAAGTTACATCATTTTCAATTCCACACCAGTCCCAGCTGCCCGGCATAAGCCTCAAGTTCAATGTCACTTGACGGCATCCTTGTAGAGGTTCACTGCCAACCAGTTACTCCCCCAGTGCATTGTAGGTTACATGCCACGCATGGGCACTCTGAAGCTGCGAGAAGAGATTGTGCAGTGGGATGCCTTAATACCCCTGGCTAAAATAAAGCAGAATGAAGCTGTCGTGTGGTGTTCAAGCTACGACACCGTTAGCAGCTAGACGAGGCAGCTCAGAAAGCGCCCACGATTGGATCCGTCCTTTCATGTAGGCAAAACATCTTCTTCCACCTACTGCACTTTTCCTTTACAGTATGTTGCTCTACATCCTGCACCACTTCCAATCATTTTCTCTTACGGGACTGGTGCACCAGACCATAAATCTTGGAAATCTTACCCACAGAGTATTGCTAAAGCATTGATTTGTCTGCTAGCAGTGATCTTCCAGACTAATGGAACGTCATTAATACATGGATGTGAGAAAAGCTCTAGCAGCTATATGCATATGCACAAATTCAACGTGTCTTAAAAGCATGTTGGGAAATTAAAGATTTTATGGCTGCTCCGTGTCTTCCTGCATAAAGCACAAACACTTGAACATTATAGTACTCTAGCTGCAAAATTGCGTAACTTTCTAAAGTGTGACTCTTCCTGAAACTAATCTTTAACGATTACTCCCCCTGCTGCCCAGTCACAGAAAAATTCCCTCTGAGCACCATAGAAAGCATCACCCTAATGTGCCATCATGGCATGTCTGTGATACTGTTTACCATAATTTAGAGATTGTGGTACAATATGTGCACCTAGTGATTTATGATGCTACTTCTTGTAATGCAGGAAAACTGCTGTTTTGATGCCGGGGGGGGGGGGGATGACTTGGACTTTCCTCTGTAAGTATGTTGACAATGTCAAGGCCATTTTTTTCAGCAGGGTCCATTCTTTCTATCTGATTGCATAAGTGCTCTTGGACCCCAGCCTTCTAAGGGAATTTCAGGGGGTATCAACAGCACCATATCTGTGAAGAGATGACAGTATCTGCAGCAGTATGAATTATTCTGGGAAATCATCAGATATTAAGCATACAGAGGGGCCCAACTGACACAGATGCTCAATGAAGAGAATCGGAGACAACCACCCCCCCATCCTGACTCCACATTTTCGAGCCTCTATGCCTTTAGGTCAGATTGGTTAAGGGCTGTGACTTTGCGAGGCTGCTTCAGCTGATAAGGCCCTCGACACAGATCAGACCGGAAGCCCAGCAAGAGGGCTAACCCTAACCCCACTTGATTACCATCATCAGTGCTCCGCATCTACCTCCATCACTCCATTCTCCTCTTTCACCCACTTATTTCGGTCTGTCAAGCACTCCTCCTTGTTGCCGACAATCATAATTTTACTCTCATTTACTCTCTGCCTGCCAGCATCTCTTAAGTTTCCCTGCCAACCTTATAACAATTCTTACCTATTTATCCCCCTTTTCCCTGTACCATGCATTATACAGTTACTTCTTGTGTCTGGAATGTAAGATTAATCTCCAGACAGAAGCCCCATGCCTTATTGACTGAGGAACAGGAAGCCTGAGGCATTCGGCAGAGCCTGCATGCAGTAGTGGTCAGACAGGGTGCAAAACACTTCCATATTTATCTGTCTATTTTTTTTCCAAGGCTGTATCAGTAATGTGCATTTGAAATTAAATTCCCGAGATTATTGTAACTAGCAAGGGCTCGGGATGAGGTGATGGTGCAGTATGCTCTTCAGGGAGATCAGAGGTAACATAGGAACAGAGCATATGGAAACGTGGCAAAGGACGGATCGGGCAGAGGGCCAGGAATCCAGGGCCCCACACTTGGCAGCATTCAGCTTACTTGGCATAGTAGAGGAGCCCCAAAAGTTGACCAGTCCTCCCTCAAACATCCTTCACAATAGTAGATCACCCAACTGCCGTCGCTTTGACTCCTGTTGGTTTGGAAGGAGTTTGACACAACGTGTACGTCACTGAGTAGCGCTGGGCACTGTCAACGAGCGATCACCTAGTGGACGTGAGCACCTTCGTTGTGCCAGCACGCCGCCAACATAAGTGACAAACGCCCGCTAGCGCAGAACGTCGTCCTTCTGCAGTCTGACATGAACGGGTAGCACCACGGGGCGACAGAGGGTTTTGGAGTGGGGCAGAGGAATCGGCAAGGGTGCGACAGGTAAAACGCCGGTAACAGCAGCAGGGTGGAAAGTGGACGGGCCGTTAGAAGTGAAATACCTGCGGCTGGCCCTGGACCTTGAGGAAGTCCTCCCGCTGCTTGGCCGGCTTGCCCTTCTCTGGACTGCTCTGCTGCAAGTGCTTGAGGCGTGAGGTGGCGGTGGGGTGGGGGCCTTTGCCAGAGCTGGGGGAGAAGCCGCTGCCGGTCTGCAGTAAAAGGGGAGGCCACGTGAGGGAGTGAGCTCACGCAAATCATACTGCCACTTGCCGTTATGGCTACCTCGCACATTAATATTAGCATCACTTTTTCCCCCTTAGTCATATCAAGAAACAACAAGGCTAGGTCAGGAACTACTTATCTGTAACATGCAGTACTAAGTGGAACCAGGCTGGATTTGTGTGATTTTAACCAGTACCTGAGGGTTAGTAATTAAAAGAAATGGTTTTAGGGTTAGTTAACTTAAAATTAGCCACCGCAAAGCTAGCTGATTTTATGACAAACCGTACAAGTAATTCCAGTATTAATACAATGCATGAACGCTCGGGGTTTTAAAAGGTTTATCGTTGTCTTATCGCCGTCCGCTGAGTTTATCGCACCCAAAAAGCTCTGGATTTTGATTTGACATATTATATAATGGCTAGTTAGAGGGCTGGAGACTACCAAAACAAAACACTTTTTTATTTTACTCTCACCAAACGTATCTTCACTGAAACAGAAATGTTTGGCCGTGAGTCCTTAAGGCTTTGTTATGTAGCTGGTACTAGCTTTAAATCCCAATCTTTTTACAATCCACTCTGAAGGGGCTGGGGGGAGAAATGGGCAATGGAACAAAGTAAAAAATTCTTTTATAAAATTCTTGTTGACTCTATGACGACAGCGTGCAGAAACGATTGCAGGAAGTGACATCAAAACCACCTGATTGGCTGGCTGTTCCTGATTAAAGCATCACTCAAGGCCGTGAATTGTGATGGCAAAAAAATTATCACATTAGAAAAACAAACCTTAACAATACAGTAGCAGTGGTTTATTAATGCTGTAAAAGTAGCTTTACACCCTGAAGTACAATACTCTCTGAGTACAGCTCAGGGCCACCCGCATATATAACTTTAATACATATGTGTAACATGTTTTTACAGTTTATTGTTCCTAGAGAAGTTTCTTAATGTTTTATCAACTTAACTAACAAAGGGGAATAAATAAGTAGCTAAACCAGGCCTGGACATTTAGGTTCTAAGAAATGCCACCAAAGTTATTTTTTTCATGAACATAAATGGACAGAGTGTTGTATAGATACTTTGATTACAACATTCAGAAACCTTTCACACTTTGTTAACTTCACAAACTGAGTGTGGGGAAATACGGTCACGCTCTTCTTTTCTTCTGCTAAAATCACGACTCGTCCTAAAGTCATTATTTTCTGCTGAAATATACAGTCTGAGGCAGCCAACATAAATCATCTTTATGTTGGTGTAAAACTATGCTATTATGCCTGTAAAAGTGTGTTAGCTTAGCCATTTCAAAATATCTGCTAAAATCACCCCATTATTTCTAGCAACCGTTCAATGCACCCATGTATTTTTTGACTTGGCCACTGGGCACACCTGGTATAGCTAGTCAATACCTCATTGACTTTGTCATAAACTAAATTATTTAATTAATGGAGCTGGTGGTAGAAATTTAATAAATACATGGAATGGCTGAGGTGCCCCTGAGGAGAGGTTTGGAAACAGAAGTGTTGTTCATCTAGCCATCCAACTAGATATCAGTAACTTTTTGGAGAACAGAAGAAATTGATACTAGTTTTTATTTTGTTATGCTTAATTTGCATATGTTGTAATGTTAAATTGTTTTTTGCTCTGAGCAAATGTGCACGTATTACCCAGATAAATAGCGTTAAACATTTCTTTAAACTGCCAGACATTTGCATGGCACTGTACTTTGAACATTGACATCAATAGCAGAAAGCCAACATCAATACTGGCTTAAAAATATCATACTAACTTTATGTGTTTGGAGATAACCTGATATTAACATTATGTAAAGTGGGAATATATATTTGAATGCATCTTGAAGGGCTGGACAATGCATATATTTTATGAAAAAATTACCTGTTGTTGCTGTTCTATAGTTCTGCACAAACAGCCCCCCCCCCCCCCCCACTGTTCACTGTTTTTCAGTAAACAATGGATCTGACAGCTGCCCCAACACAACCTGCTGCATCTCTGCATTTACATGCCCATATTTATATATGTCTTAATGGCCTCCCTTTATACATCAGACTCAGAGAACATCATGCAAATAACACAGCCTCCTAAACAGTAATGTTAAACCGTATAAGCTGATATCTACAATAAGCCACAATAAATCTATAAGCTACAATAAATCACAAATCCTCTACACCATAACCACGAATAACTGGTAAGGGGAAGGATGCTTCATAGATGGATGCTTGATAGAAAATCTTGTGAGTGGATGAAGGAATAAAATCAGGACACCTCATCCCATGGAAGGGAAGAGCAGAAAGAGAAGAGTTTATTGACAAACAGCCCGTGGTGCCCTTCCCAAGGATGGAGACACACCAGCAAAGGGGTAAGACACACCGTAGCTTTACAAGAATATCTTACCTGAGTACAGAAATTATTTGCCTAAAGTATTGGAGAAAGGTGGAAATTCACGCACAGATGTGCAGTTCTTTAAAGATGTAGTTTCAGAAAGAAGTTACAGGAAATCCATCACTTCAAGATAGTACTGCGGCTAGTAAAAAAAAGTGTATTTGTCACTCAGGGAGAAATATGTATGAGACAAGAGAAAATCGAGAAATGGAAGATCCCCATCTCCACGGACAGAGCCAATCATGGGATGAAAAACAGGCAACCGTAAGGAATCAAAAGAAAATAAGTATTGGTGAGTGGACCTTAGTTATTTGTGCTGGGAGCTCCATGGGCTTAGGTGGAACTGCAGGCTTTCTTTTTGGGGAGGCCTGGAGAGAAGTGGTTTCTGTCTTTGTGATCTCAGCAAGTGGTTCTAGAACATTCCTACTCACTGCCGATTCACTTAGGTTTGCCAAAGAGTCTGTGGCGATGGAATCGTCTAGGGAAGGTTTGCTGCTGAACTCCTGCAGCGTGCTCTCCAGCTCACGGATGGATTCCTCCAAGCTGTCCAGCCGCTGGTAGGTGTTGCGGCGCAAAGCCTGTGCTTGAACTTTCCGGGATTCTCCCTCTCCAGCTACGCTTGACGGGGCACTGACTAAAGCACCGGATCCAGATTCACAGACACCGGTGTGTGATTTTAGTTTAGCTTCGTCCAGCTGTTTAGCTGACCCATTTATACCCTTTTCAGCATCATGGGAAAACTTCAGGGTCCTCTGTTCTGTCTGAAGCCCCCACTTCACTGCTTCCTTCAGTGCTTCCTGCTTCTCTCTGGGAAGTGCGATCCTGGGGTTTGAACCTGCCCTGCAAGGATCCATTAGTCTGGTAAGTCTGGGTTTAGGTATTGGCTTGCCCACATGACTTGCTTGCTCAGACTTTATATCTGACTCAAAATTTCCATTTTCTGTGGGATTCTCCTCATCTAATAGTGCTTCTAGTTGTCGAAAGGCCTCTTCAACTTCCAAACATTCTCTGAAAAGCAGAACTAAAGGGGTATTGTCTAGATTAGGTCTGTAGGTATTTTTTCCTTGTGACTTGAGGTCAGATGTATTGTCTTGGGGTTGGACTGGAAGGGTCAGTGTCTGTAAGCCTTGCCATCCTTGCTTAGTGAGATCTTTGGCCTCACTACTGGATAGCACCCTTAATTCTTGGTGTGTGAGGAGTAGGGCCAGCTCTTCCTTATCATTTTCAGTCTCTGTTTCCTCAAAGGACTCTTGGATCCTCAACTCCCAATTATGGGGCTTCTTCTGAGGTTCGGGCACACGGGATCTCTGACAACGGGGCAAAGCTGTGGCTACCACTGGCTTCATTGTAACGCTTGGTGCCTGAGCTCTGTGTCCAAGGCCATCTACAATGACACTAGATGCCTGCTGAGAGCTCACAATGCTTCTGGACTCTTTCCCTCTGGCTGTATCTTGCATAGCTCTGAGTACATGTCCACCATCCTCCCTTTCTGTGCCTGACCTCTTAGAAGGGGAGGATGGGGCAGAAGACCAGTCAGTTAGCACAATCTGAGGGATCTGACTGCATGAAAGACTGGTTGGTCTGACCTGTCAATAAAATCAGAAGATTACTCTGGTGAATCATTTAAGAAATAATCCATAAGGAATACCTACAAAACTATCATCACTAATATTAATTTAATAAATATTAAACACAAGCCATAACAGTGCCCAGGGAGCTGGGGGTCAATGGCTTTGCTCAAGGTTACACGGACGGGTGCCAAGGTGGACTCAAACCTTCCAATTCCAGGTACAGAGGCCTTGCCCACTGAGGCCTAGCCCAATTCCAGAGGCCTAGCCCACTGAGCCACACAGTGCCAATCATGCTGTTTCCAGGACTACTATACAGGTATAACAGCCAGGTATAACAACTAAGTCAAGTATTGATCATTCACTTCAGAGTTCATTCATAAACTATTTCTTTCCCTTCAGTGGTGCAGCACAGAAACTGACTGTGTAATTTTGCAGGCGTTCTACATGAATTTTGGCTGAGCACAGAATAGTCCTGCAATTAAGCAGCACTCTGAACAAAGACATCCTGTCTCCTGTTCTTACATTTTTATCAGACCTGGCTTGCTTACAGGTGCACTAACAGATAAATTAACGCAACAGTTCACGTAACGTAACGTAATGTGCACTTCTGAATTTTGATGTTCATGAAGGATTTGGCTCTAGTTCATTTGATGCTGTAAGCTTTGGTTCCCACAAAGACAACATTAAACTAGCATTGACACCCTGTCCCGTGTTTGATGGAACAAAATAGCATATAAGACATTGTGATGGTAGCAGGAGGGCAGAGCGGTTGAGAGTCGTACCTGTGTAGCTAATATAGGAGCACTAGGTCTTCGCCCACTTGGGCATTGGCCCAACTCCAAATGTACACCAGAGGGCTCCAGAGATGCTGCAGATAACTGGAGGACACAGCGAGGCACAGCCTCTGCAGGTCACTGGTGCATGCTGTCAGTGCAACCCACATGGCAGCATGCAGCACACTGCACGCAAGAGCAGCTGCAAATCCTCACACGCACTGTCCCAGCCATTGACGCCACACTCAATTCCCATGACCTTACCTCATCAAGCCGGGCCCCAGTCTGGCACTCAAAGACAGGATACGGGAGATACTGATTTCCTGAGACATTCAATGAGTCTCCACCCATCACAAGCATACAACAGGAGACACGTCACTCTGCAATCCTACCGAAGCGAACCCTTTAAGTTCCAGGAAAAGCATTATTTTCAGTAACTGGTTAATACGGTGACTAGTGCCTAAATTAGTTAGAACTCAGGAAGAGGTTCTGGCTGTGATGTAGGATGAACTACAGCGTCACTAGAGCGGTTAGCTGGAGGAATCCTAGACAGTTAGGTGAGGTAATAAGTGCTGAGGGAGAATTCAGCACAGAAACATCCTGGACCAGAGAGGCTCTGTGACTGCTGCCACATTTCCAGCTAGGATGGTGTGACAGCACATCATCTGGGGATTCCCTTTCTGTAACAGCTCGTGCCAATTACAGCCACAGGCACTGCTGGATGTGAACAAAGGCAGAAGTCCCACATTCACTCAGCAGCTTCAATGGCTATAATTGGAAAGAAAAAGCACACACACACACACACATCACTTCAAACCAGATGTGCACAAGCCAGAAGTGCGTGCTGCCACAGGAAGCCAGGTGGCGTGACTCTGACTGGAATCCCCCATGGTCCACCAGCTTTAAGATTAGTTGTGTCTAAGTGTGATGATTGAGAGAAGACAGCCCAAGCAGGGGAAGATAGAGACAGGGACCTTGGGAGCTGTGCTCCAGAAAGGCCTCGTGCTTTTTTTGTTTACCTTCCTTCTCAGGGGCCCTGAGGACCTCAGGTCCAGGCTGGAAGGGGGGGCACGGGTCTTGAGCAAGGTGTTGGGGAGGGAGTGGGGAGGGGACACTTTGACTTTGACTGGGTTTCTTTGAAACACCTAGTGGATGGTGGGGGGAAATGCGGTGAGCGGATCCAAAAATAAGATGAAACCCATTCAGCCTCTGACAAGGGGCAGAGCACCATATTGAATGCAGATAAAAAGTCTACACACCATTTAAAATTCAGCTACTTTTGTTGCATCTGTAGTCTGACACGAAATCGATTACATCATATTTATTGCCCATATTAATACATGGTTATAGGTAACACTTATGTGAGAGGTGAAAGTAATAAGAGACCTGAATAAGCATATAACACCACAGTAATAACAATTATTAAGTCTGGGTTACCAAGTGTCTTCAATATGACCAAAAAATCTGATTATTCTCTTGCTGTGAATGAAGTTTGAAGCTGTGGAAATACACAGTTTTAGTAATAGACAAAAGATTTCAAAGGCTTTATATATTGCTTGTAGGGTGATCGAGAAGTAGAGACTGGTTCCTGGATGGACACCGATTCATCTCGGGGCATAACGACGGGCAGTTCTGAGACGGACATGGTGTGGATATATAAAGGCGACATTCAAAGCCTCAGCCTTGGATGAATGAGGTTACTGAGCCTCCAAGCCCCCCTCAAGGTGCATTTAAGGCTGGGGTGGTCAACCCCTGAACCCAGGACTCCAAAATGAATCAGATCATTATTACTCCCCCAGCTACAAAATCACCATCAACTGAAAACACAAGGAGGGGAGGGGAGTCTAAGGACAGTTTCCCAAGAACTGGACAAGACTTCATGTTTCTTGAGGGGGAACAGAAAAATATTGCAGAACTATGCAATCTTCATGGAGACCTACCGAAACAGACTAGCAGCTACTCAAGACACGAAACTAAACTAACTCCACTATACTTCTTCAACCTGTATTGTCTGCCTTATATTTACTTTTAATTCATACAAGAGATTATTGAAGTGCTTGTTTTTCACTTGGATATGTGTGTAAAAATACTGCAAAAGAAGGTAGAAGGATGTTATGTTCCAGTTGTCCTGATTTTGGCTTGATAGCTCAAAACACATTGAATTTTTAAAGGATGTGTATACATTTCCCTGTTCTGGACAAGAAAATTCCTTAGGACAGTTAATCATTTGCTGATTATAGTGGTGAAGGACTGACTTATGACTTTAATCTAAGATAAGAAACAATAACTGTGATGAACTTCTAAAAATCGCTTCAAGAAAAAAATAATTACCTCAGTTTTTGACATATTCTTTGCACAGGTGTGAGACTGGAGTTTGTTCTTAGTTTAATACAACATTTTAACATGGTTAGATATATCAGCTTGGGGTCTTGACTTTACACAGGGTTAGATCAACAAGATAAAGCTCTGGATAATAACTAACTAAATTTACCAAGTCAACCACTTCTCTATATAGTTCATGGAATTTCCAACTTCTAAATGAGTAGAACATTCTTCAGAAGCATTTGGCACCCCTGTTATATCCTATGTTTTTTCAAATATGTCTTACTGTGTACAGTGTCACCAGAATCTGTCACTTGATTATGGGAAATATTGGGACCGTCCCAAGCCTACCTCCAGCTCAGCGATTATCTTCTCCTCATCATCTTCATCCCTCACCCCAGAAGCAGCAATGACTGGGGGTGTGGAGGAGGGCCGTGGTGCCTCTGAGGAGACTTTTCTCAGTTTAACATGGGGTTTTGGTGCCTCCAATTCCTCCGATTCTGCCTTCTGCACACCAGGGCACAGTGTTGGAAAGGACAGAGAAAATTAACTCCTATAGTCCTTCATAGTGAGTTGTCCAGAATTCAATAATATCCTGAAAAGTTATAGTCATAAATGACTGTGATGAAGTGGAACTCTGTCCAGGGTGCTCCTCTGTTTTGTGGTATGTGCTGCCATGGATAGTCTCCAGGAACTTTCTCAGATTGACTGAGATTATGTGCAGGGTCTTAATCTCTGTGCTACATAGGATAAGCTCCAGAAACCACAGAACCCTGCTAAGGAGACGTGGCTGAATGACGGACAGATAGCTTTATAACTGACTGTGATGAAGTGGCATCCTGTCCAGGGCTTGCCCTGCCTTGTGCTCTGTGCTTGCTGAGATAAGCTCCAGGCTCATTCTGATCCAGCGCCAGATAAGTGGTTATGGGAGATGGATGGGTGAATGAATTTATGATTGAATTATGAACATGGAATGACAAAGAATTGACAGAATATTAATGTAAGCTGTTGCCCCAAATGGCATGTGAATTTGTTTTCCACACTTCAGGCCTGTCACACATCTGTGTGATGTCACTTTTTCGGCACCAACAGTAGCACTGTGCCAGCATACAGTGCCCCACATTCCTCACCTTAACACTTTTGCTTGTGACGATGACCTCCCCAGTGCGATTGGTGGTGAGCCCGTGGGACGAGGGGAAGCTCCGCCGGGGGGGTGGGGGTGGGGGAGACTTGGAGGGCTTCTCAGTGCGATAGCGGGGAACTGTCAGCTCATCTGTGGGCAGATCATTGACATCCTTGACAGGAACCCTTTCTGACATGAAGATTTCAAGTTGTGAAGATGGGACATCTGAAGGAACCTATGAATATTCCAGTGTGCGTAGTCCACAAACTCCATGTCTGTTATAATGCGGTAGTGAAACTATGTATCAATCAAAGTTTAATTACCAGGGCTGCATTTTTGTGATTAATGTTCATTCTGTAGTCTGCGATCTGTGTCTATCTAGTTTCTTGTTGTCCAACTCCAGATATATGAGGTGATGTTCAGCACAGCTGACTCACCGGATCCCCGGCAGAAGCTGGCCGCCTTGCCAGCCAGCTTCTGAGCTGCGTGCTGGGGTCTGCTGGGACGGTGCTCCGGCGTGCTACCGGCGGTTTCGCATGCGTTGGCCGTCGAAGGCTTGTTGATCTGCTTGGCTGCAAAGTCCAGGTCAGGAATGGCTTTCATGAGCTCAGCCTGGGTCTCCTCCAGCAGCCGGTTGATATCCTGGGCGCTGTACTGGGTGAGGCTGGCCCGCTTCTCTTCCCAGTCCCGTTCTGCTGCCTACAAAATACATAACATATATAGGATCATCTCTTCTATTGAGCTCCCAACCAAACACAAGTTAGGTGTGAAGAAACAATATATGTCTGCTGTAGGCAGCGAAACCCAAATTCATACACTCAACAGTAGATTCAGACTAAACAGCAATGTAAAAACAAGCAAACAAGCACACGAACCAGACACATGATAGACCAGGGCAATAAAGACGGTAAATGACATGCACATAGATAATAAGGCTCAGGCAGATGTACACCAACATACAGCTATAAGCACATGATAACAGGTTCCCAGTACCAGTCTGACCTCCACGGACACCGATTTTTCTGTGCTGCGGCGGCCCGACAGCTCTTCCAGGGCCCGATTCTTGAGGGATGTGGGTGCCATTGGGTCGTGATGGGGGCTGGTAGGGTTGCCGTGAGTCAAGCCCAAGTGGGGAGTCCAGTTAGACAGGCTAACGTTCCCCCCCAGGCTGTTGAAGTTTAAGGGTGGGCTTGTTGGAATATCGAAGTCAGTAGCTTTGCTGAAATCGCTCGCCTGCTTGGGGGACTGACTGGAAAACTCCTCCGGACCCTTCCAGATTCCCTCGTTCGCCTGCCTGAAAACGGGGACGCAGGACACGTGAAACGGGGCCACCATGAGTGGGGGGAGGAGAACCCGTTGGAGCGTTATAGCCGGTGGTGCTGCCGGCTGAGAGAAGACACTTCTGGATCAGCGCATTCATAGACCAAAAAGAGCTAACCCCCAACCCACCCAAAAATGACTGCCTACAGCCCCCAAAGAGGCCACCCCCCGAGGCAACCCACAGCCGCCTGCTATACCTGCGCAGCGTGGCCAGTGTGTCAGTGATGGTCTTGCACCGCTTCAGCAGGGCATCCAGCCTGTGTGGCTCTTCCTTAAGGAACTTGACAGCCTCTACCTCCACCCTCAGTACTACACGCATCTTACTCTGCAGGCTGGGGAACTGGTCTACAGAGCAGGAAATGGAAAAACAAATTGCACATGTTGCATTTAATCATGTCACTTGTGCATTGCATTATGGGCTTAAATTAGTATAATTCAGTATTTCTTGTAATTTCCCATGCATGTGTGACTCAGCCTTTCTGAGTGGATCACTGCTTTCCTTGGGATATGTGTGTCAGATCACCCCTAAGAATGACAGTATTTTAATGTATCCTGGCACACCCCAGGGTGTCTCAGAGTAACTGTTTGAATGAGCAAATCTCGATTCAACTCAAGGTATGGCAGCATTTTGGTCTATTGCAGCGTGCCAATAGACCCTATGACAGTCTCCTCATACATCATCTCAGTAGTTTCCTAACTGCATCGTGACTCACTCTTTAGCTCTGTGAGGGTCTCTCCCAGCTTCCTCAGTGCTGCAGTCTTTTCTTCCAGCTCCTGCACTGTCACGAGTTTCTGGTTCACCGATGAGTCCTTCTGGATCTCCTCTACCGACTTCTCCAAATCACTGCAACCACACACACAAAGCTATGGGAGACTGCACCACCTAATATGGGAAATCCAAAATAAAATGTAAGTGATACATCTAAGAAATTTTACAGGATGTGGTTTGCAAACTAAACTAATATCCTCGGTCAGGCACTGTTCAAGGACAATTGAACAATTTGAATCTGATATTTGAAGTATGAGCTGAAATGATATGTAAATTTAATTCATCCAGCAAAGCTGGAAAAGTACTTCTACTTTGCACAGTAGAGGAAACCCAGAATGTCTCTGTGTTTCTGTTTCTGTTGGGAGACTCAACGCACTGTAGCTGTTGGATGACAAGTTCCTCCTCGTTGAGGTACTTGAGTCTCTCCTCCTCCACTAGGAGGCGCTGTCTCTGCAGGGGGTCCTCCTGCTTACGGAGGGCATCCGTCAGCCGTGCGCTGATCTCTGTCTCTGTCCGCTTCAGCAGTGATCGCACCGAATCCTGGTTCTGGAGCTGAGTGTGCACAAACATTTAGGGACAATTTGATCACTTCTATCTATACCGACAGAATGCGTGAGCATTCACCAAGTACACGTGATTGTACAGCTAACGGCTAACATTCAATAAGATTATGCACTACAATATATAAAAACAGTACAGCAGAGAGCCTTATGTAGTAAAAATATAAATACAATAATAATATGTTTGTATTTTTATCTACAGTTGGAGTGATATGAAAGCAATTATACTTGGACTCTTAAGCAGGTATGTGTGAGTCCATGTGCTTTTGTGTAGATACTGTTGGTCCTGCCTTTCGGTAAGACGCTCAAAATGCAAAGCTGACTCAACCTGCTGCACCTTGTAATGGCCTGCTTCCAGTCACAGGACAGCATCTCCTTAACTGGAGCATGACTGTCTTTGTCCTTGTGTTTATCTGGGGGTGCTTGTGCCGAACTGCCTGTGCATCCTGATGCAAACGCCACACGGCATATTTCCACTCTGCATGGTGCCTTGCTAAAGCAGCGTATAATGACTCATAATGAGAGCACATCATGCGACCTCATAGTACACGGACACAGGTGTACGTAGGCAAGAGTGTTACCTTATAATAAGCATTACGTTTTTAGGGTGTGATGCATTTAAAGGAGGGTCATTTGTCCGTTGACCCCTGACCGGTGTGTTTCTTAACTAAAATCAGCCGGCAGCTGGTTGGCCTTTTCTCCCAACACTAGCTACCCCCCTGGAGCCCAGCTGGTGCAGAGCGAATATCCTGCCAGACAGGACGTTGCTGTGGAAGGGACTTGGGACTCCTGCCTAGCCAGCAGCTGGGCCACGAGTGTAGCAAGAGCTGACAACCTGACCGTCCGTGAGCCCGGCGGGCCGGACAGAGAGAGAGGAGGCTGATAAAAAATTAAGAGCATAAATGTAAGGATGGGGCAAAGCTTGGCTGCTGACACCCAACTGGAAGACAGTTAGGGTAAAAAAAAAAACATGTTTCTCTTCGAGTGGCTCGCCAGCACAACTTCTCTTCCCACCCCCTTTATGCACCGAATCTGCTCCTCCCTTTGCAGTATTTACTGCTGCCATGAATTATTCATGATATGTAAACACAAGCTTTTCCACAGAACAGCAATAACTGTGAAAATAGCAATTAATACTGTGGCACTCACACGGCTAATAATCTGGGCATGGGGCTTTAAAGCAGCTAGGTCAAATGAAAGGCATTCAGTCTGAATTCAGGAAAAAATCCCCAACTGCAGAACTAGATTAAACAGAAACATACAAGCCATTTCACTTGCTTCAGATAAAAACATCTGATAAAAATCTTGTGTTTTTCTCATCTCTGGATGTCAAGCACGCTTAAATCCTTGGCACTGCGAGAGCAAGCATTGATTTGAACCCTGATTCACTTGCACCGGCCCTTATCCTCTGCCTGCATCCTGTGCAGACATGCAACTGATGCCTCTAACCTGGAGCCACAGATGACGTTCTGAAACATCAACTGCTCTCCTGAAGTTCCTTGAACTACCAAAACGTCCCCCTGGTCCCATCAACATTTCCGCCTTTCTGACACAAGTTGTCAAACTTAGAGCAGGTGTGATGGCCCCATCTCTGCATCATGGTTGCAAGTTTTTTTTTAAATTTAAAAGAATATATTATTTGTTTGCCAAATGTTTTATCCAAAGCAATGTGCAATTGAAAAAACAGATCCAGCCAGTCCTTGGAGCAACTGGGTCCTTCCTCAAGTGCCCAACAGTAAAGTCATTTGGCTGACCCAGAGACCTAAACCACTGACCTTCCAATCACGGCCACACTATCCTAACTCACTGAGCCACTCACCATCTGTTCAATTAAAAGCTCCTGACTGCAGTGTCAGACTCCAGCCAGATACCAGTGTAGTCTCTTTTGTCATTGTGCACATCTGATGCTTCTCACCAATCCCTTCCTGTCATGGTATTCCTGGAGGCGGAACACTTCTCATTTCAACAGGCACCTTTGCATTCTCAGGGAATTGTGAAACTGCTGCTTAATTGACCCGACTTTTTTCTTTTCCGTCTCAAGTTATATTTATCCAGGGACAAATGTGTGGGAAACATCCTGTTTACAAGAGAAGATTTCTTTCTATCTGCTGTTATCATGAAAAAACTATAATTAAATGCAAATACACCAACTACAATTTGATCAGCTATAAAAAGCTAAGGTAGGCCTCCATTAAGTGGAATAAATATTTTGACAATTGCCGTGAGGCAGCAGGTGATCTCTGACCTGCATCTTGCGCAGCTGGGACAGCTGGTCGCGCAGCTCGGTGGCATTCTGTTGCAGATCGTGCAGGTGCAGCTGCATCTGCAGACGAGAGACTGTGGTCGCCTGCGTGGCGCTGGGTGGAGGAGGTGGCATCAAGGCCAAGGGAGCGGAGGGTGTCAGAGCTGGCGGGGAGAGGACAGAAGAGGGATCACCGTGCATGAAACCAATGCTATCCTTAAGTTAACACGTATGGTACAGGGCTACAAACAGACAAACACAGACGGAATGCATCGAACCCTTTATATATTAAGCAATAACCAACAGTTAATCTCAGGACAGTCTTCGGATTGCCACTGGGAATAGGTATTATACAGAGTGAGATATTATTGTTAGTTGGGTCGTTGAAAGACAACGGCTTACATTCAATACCACATCATGTCACGCAGGATCTACAGCAGGGTTTTCCAACTCCAGTCCTGGAGAGCTACTGTCCAGTAGGTTTTCTATCCTGCCCGGCTTCTGATGAGCCACACCTTTTTTTTGGTAAATACCAGGAACAGGTGTGGCCCATCAGAAGCGAGGCAGGACAGAAACCTGCTGGACGGTAGTTCCCCCGGACCGGAGTTGGAGACACCTGATCTACAGAGTCAAGACCACAAATCAACACAAATAGATCGAGGAGATTGCCTTGACAAGGAAGGCATTTCTACGCTCAGAAGGGAGACCATGGATTAAATGCAAGTGGGGCATGAGCAGACAAGGGCTCACAATGTGCACCCAGTATAAGAGAAAGCATGTGAACTGGAAGACAGCCCTGTGGTTTGGCATGGTGGGGGGGGGGGTCATACCATCATCAGATTAGTAGCAGCGATAGACATAAATTTAAGATTAAAACCACAACTAGAGACAAAACAGCCAGACAAACACAAGTGCTAGACTTTTACAAGTCTAACAAATGGCTTTCTGAAGCACACAGCACAACAGGGGTCCCATTTTTCACTAAAAGAGGCTAACAAGGGCTGATTTCTATATGGATGTTGAAAGTAGGATGGTGAAGGCTGGGGGGGGGGGGGGAGGTTGCCTGCCTTAAGACCTTGCCTCTCAGACACTGGAGTGGTCTACAAATCACCCCCTGAGCATCAGTATTCTGCTCTGTTCATGTCCCACAGCACAGTGAGAAAGAGCACAGCCTTCCTCCCAAAGACAAACAGGAGTGAAAGGTAAACATACAGATGAATAGGCACAAACCAGGACAGCCATCAAAAGAGACAACTGCACATAGACAGACTGGAGCATGAACAAAGGAAATAGATACCTCTCCGCTTTTTAAGGCGTCCAGCTGAAACAAAGAAGGAATTGGCTTGTTACAAAAACCAAAACAAAAAATAAAAGCTTGTCTCTCTATCGAGACAGCTCTACGTGTGCTCGTCGAGAATTTCCGGACCGGGTGCTGCTATCCACACCGAAACTCTCCCTGCTCGCTGGTCTCTTGTGAAGTGCCAGAAGAAAGGCAACTTTGTTTAAAAATCTGTCTAGGCAGAGCTTCAACTGCCCAGCCTGTGAGAAGAAGTCTGCACAGATTCACTTACGTCAAGCTTTTATGTCTCGGGTCTAAAAAAGGGAGCAGAGCCAATCAGAGGCCAGAGGACCAAAGGAGGCACAGTGAAAATTCCCCCTTCCAAAATATGACACTTCCCTCAGTCAAAAACTCCATTTCAAACAGCTCTGTGAAACCACTTCAAGGGACCGTATTTATGAATAAGGATTCATGGTAAACAGAGATGCATGGAAAACTTAGGACAGCCTCCAGACAATGGATTTGAAAAAGCTAATGGTTCCTATTAGTTAAGCAGCATGTGATGATTCCCTCCCAATAAAAAGTAAACTGAGCAAAAGAAGTTCTTTGCTCTTTAAAACACATCATGAGACAAAGCTGGGATGTGGATGGAGAGCAGGGACTGCACTTACTTCCTGTGCCTGAACAGTCACTAGTGGATTCAGTCTTCTCACTGGAAGGGAAGCAGAAAGCAGTGAGGTCCTCACCACCTGGATATGCTAGGGGAAGAACTTTCGCTGGGTTATTGACTCAATCTAATAAACACAGGCGTGTGTAGAAGCCATATTTGTCAGTCACATGACATGTTACATGGGTGTGGTGGAGGGTAAATTACCTGCTCACGAATGAAGAAGGAACTCTCCTGTTAACCATGTTATGTTATATGTGTTAATTTGGTATACTTACTTATTCACATAAACACATATCGGCATTGGGCTCAGTGGGATAGGTGCACATTTGTGTGTATTGTTAATGGAGGACAACTGAAAAGTTAGATTTTTAAATAAATTAACCCTATTCATGAGTACGTTTCCATACAGGAAAGCACACGTCAAGCAGATTCTCCCTACATCAGCTGCACAGCAGTACTGCTCATGGGAGTCTTACTTGCACAAAATGTTCTGAAGGCAGAAGGAAAAATGATTGGTTCAGGGAGATAACCAATCAGATTGCAGAGTAGGTGGGTCCAAGAAACTAGAGGAGGTGTGACCAACCAATCAGATGTTCTGCTTTCTCTAGTTGCTTAGAGCCACCTCCTCTACAATCCAATTGGTTATCTCTCTGAACCAATCATTTCTCCTGGGACTGAAAAGGCTAATTAGGTATTTATTTAGTTTATAACAAATTCCTTGTTCTTGTGCTGACAGAGGCCATAACAAACTTACGTGCTGTCGCTGTCCGGACCCCTGGTCAGCACACTCTGCACTAGACCAGTGAGACTGGCGATCTGTTTCTCCATCGCCTCCATCCGCTCCCTGGCCAGCACACATCCAAAAACATTTATAAGCTAAGGTTACTTTCGGCTGGCCTTTACCGTAATGTAAGAGGCAGAGACTGAAACACGATTCCTGAAATCAGTGGATACACCTTGGGCAGAAAGCACAACTGTGTATGCAGTACAGCTTGTAAGACTGTTTGCAGCCACTACACTGAATGCCTGGAAAGCAAATAACCCAGGCAGGGTGGTTATACAGTGGAATGACATAAACTGAGAATGTATACATCCTCCAACTTTTAAAAGAATTATATATAAAATCATATACAGTAAAACCTTGGATTGTGAACATAATTCGTTCCGGAAACGTGCTTGTAATCCAAAGCACTCATATATCAAAGTGAATTTTCAGAAAAGAAATAATGGAAACTCAGGTGATTCGTACCACAACCCAAAAATATTCATATAAGAATGATTAGTATAAAATATAAAGTAAAAATACATAAAACAAATTAACCTGAACTTTACCTTTGAAAAGAATCATGGATGGTGTGAGGGAGACGAGAGAGAGGAGAAGAGGAGGGTTATTTGTAGGATGACTTATAGTTATAGTCATCCTACAAATAACCGTGATAATGATAATTATATAATATATAATATATAATATATAACTATAACTAATGGAATCACTGCTATCTGTTGGCTGGCTGGAATCTTTTTCTTTTGTGCGACTAACAAGGAACCTTTCCAATGACGGGCACTTAATTCTGCCTTCTTTTCCATTTTGTGGAAATGTGACATTGGATTGTTGTTAAACAGATTCATCACTCGCACTGCTACACCATTCGAGTGGTGCTTTTCTACTAAATTTTGACTATACAAGTCAAACCCACAATCCCACAGCGAGAGAGAGAAGAACCATCGGCTCAGTTGTGATTACGTGACGATAGGCAGACAAAGCATACACGTAATACTCGTATGGCAAGACCTCTCTTGTTTATCAAGTTAAAATTTATTTAAATATTGTGCTCGTCTTGCAAAACACTCACAAACCAAGTTACTCGCAATCCAAAGTCTTACTGTATTACATAATACAGAATATCAATTCATTCAGTCATATGTTTTATAGATGCTTATCCAAAGCAGGAAAGCAGTGATCCTGTAGCCATATGAAGAATGCCAGTCCAAGACTGGACACAGATCATCTCAGACTAGGCACCCTAAATAATTTGCAGACACTGTTTTACCTAAATAGCAAGTCTTCGGACAATCTAGTTCAAACACTGGTAGGACATGGAGACACTCCTTGCTACCAAAGATCCAGCTCAGGTAAAGCAGGTGGAAGATGGATGGATTCAGCTTGAGCACTCAGACGCAAGAGTGTGAATGAGCCGGACATGTTAATACGGTCAGGACCCCTTACCGTGTGTCCACCTCATTGCCTGGAAGGGGCGAGCTGTACCCTGGCGTTCCTCGGGCGACTTCCCCTGCAGGCACCAGGGCCCCACAGAGCGTATCAGAGGCAGACCCTGTGCGAGACTTGGGGCTCTCCGCAAACACGGAGGAGGAGCTGGAGTCCTTCCGCAGGCCCTGGCGCACAGGGGACCCTCGGCTGGGCGAGCCGGAGTAGGAGTCCCGGTCCCGCACATCGGGGATTTTCTGTGGGGACGAGGGCGGCATGCGGAAGCCCATCCCCAGTGTGGCGTATGCTTCAGGGTAGAGCGGCCCCCCAGACTTGTAGAGAGCCTCCTCTACCTCCCCCTGCAGGGCTGCGGTGGAATAGGTGCTGAGCGAACGCACGGACCCGCGGCGGTACAGTGCCCCCGGCACGGGAAAGCTGAAAGGGTCGCTGACGGCCAATGACTGGGCAGAGGCGATGCTGAGACGGCCCTCGTGCACCAGGCCATAGGGCTCAGCGTACAGGCCCTCGTTCTTCAGCAGCACCATGTTCTTGGTGGATACCTCCTCGTCCGGCTTGACGTCACGCCGTTCCAGGATGGCGCTTGGGGAGGGTGAGAGGCCGGCCTGGGCATGCGCCACCAGTGGGTGGTGGGGATGCGGGGGTGCATGACCGGGCCCAGCAAAGGAGGGAGGGCGGCCGACACTATAGGAGAGGCGGGAGCGGGAGGGTGAGCTCGAGGGGGGCGAGGATGAAGATGGAGCATTGTTAAGACGGCGGGTCGGTGATGACTCCCGGGAGGCGAATGCCATCTCCCTCTGAAAGGGGAGATAGAGAAGGCATTATTACAGAATGCAGGGGCATTATCAAAGAATGAGGGGGCATTATCATAGAATGAGGGGGCATTATCATAGAATGAGGGGGCATTATCATAGAAGGATGGGGCATTATCACATAATGAATGGGGCATTATCACAGAACTAACGGGCATTATCACAGAACTAACGGGCATTATCACATAAGGATGCAGCATTATCACAGAACGAGGGGGCATTATTACAGAATGAGGGGCATTACCATAGAATGAAGGGGCATTATCACAGAATTAGGGGCAATTATTACAGAATGAAGGGGCATTATCCAAGAAGATTGGGGCATTATCACAGAACTAAGGGGCATTATCACAGAAGGATGGGGCATTATCACAGAATGAGGGGGCATTATCACAAAATGAGGGGCATTACCATAGAATAAAGGGGCATTATCACAGAATTAGGGGGAATTATCACAGAATGCAGGGGCATTATCAAAGAATGAGGGGCATTATCACGGAAGGATGGGGCATTATCACATAATGAAGGGGTATTATCACAGAAGGATGGGGCATTATCACAGAACTAACGGGCATTATCACAGAAGGATGCAGCATTATCACAGAACGAGGGGGCATTATCACAGAATCAGGGGGCATTATCACATAATGAAGGGGCATTATCATAGAAGAATGGGGCATTATCACAGAATCAGGGGGCATTATCACATAATGAAGGGGTATTATCACAGAATCAGGGGGCATTATCACATAACAAAGGGTCATTATCACAGAATCAGGGGGCATTATCACATAACAAAGGGTCATTATCACAGAATCAGGGGGAATTATCACAGAATGCAGGGGCATTATCAAAGAATGAGGGGCATTATCACGGAAGGATGGGGCATTATCACATAATGAAGGGGTATTATCACAGAAGGATGGGGCATTATCACAGAACTAACGGGCATTATCACAGAAGGATGCAGCATTATCACAGAACGAGGGGGCATTATCACAGAATCAGGGGGCATTATCACATAATGAAGGGGCATTATCATAGAAGAATGGGGCATTATCACAGAATCAGGGGGCATTATCACATAATGAAGGGGTATTATCACAGAATCAGGGGGCATTATCACATAACAAAGGGTCATTATCACAGAATCAGGGGGCATTATCACATAACAAAGGGTCATTATCACAGAATCAGGGGGCATTATCATAGCATAAGGTGGCTTTATCATTGAATGAAATGGGACAGCAAAGGAGACGAGAGAATAAGCGACAGCAAGCTCCATCCTCACAGGGGAATAACAGCAAAGCTGGAACCACAACTTTGTCATTCACATTGTCCATATGGACACCCACCCCGATCTTCCACACCCGGCTGCAGCAAGCCCCTGCTTTTCATGGGCAAATACCTCTTCTCTCCCCCACTTTCTCCTTCTCTCACTTCTGTAATTCTTCCTCCACCCCCATTATGCTGCCAGTGCTCCCCTGGTCTTGGTTTAAACTGCCTAATAAGATTGCACAAG
>JAODUD010000095.1:14718366-14729623 GCA_026784285.1 Stomatorhinus walkeri | reverse complement strand
CTGTATATATGTGTGTATATGTATGTGTATACAGCCTGTATATATGTGTGTATGTATATATGTGTATTTTTGGTTCTGCGCAATATGTGTAATTGTTTGCACTAATTTTATTATTTATTGTATTTGTTACTGTATTTTTTGGTCTGTTTCTTTTCTATTGCTTTTTATTCAGTGGCTGTAGCAACAAGTAAATTTCCCCAGTGTGGGATCAATAAAATCTATCTATCTATCTATCTATCTATCTATCTAATGCTACTAAAAACAAACCAGCTGTAATAGAAATGATTTCATTCAAAATTCTAAATTCTTTACAATAAAAATAATGGACATCCCACTACTGACCAAAGAACATTCCTGTCAAGTACTACAAGATTCCAATTTCACTAAGAAGAAGACAAATGTCTGGCTTTAATAAAGTACTTTTCTCATACTAAAAGCTTCACAGTCCCTGTGGGTAACTGACCTCACAAAATCCTGGCAACTAGTTTCACCTCACATCACCACAGCAGCCAGTCTGATTTACTTTACTATGGCAGACAGCTTTATCTCACATAACTACAAACGCCCCTGTGACCACACATCACCATGGCTGCTAGTGTGACATCACTTCACCATGGCAGCTGTTTGCATCAGAGTGCAGATTAGTGGTTTTGGGTAATGAAGTAACCGATTAATTATGCCGTCAATTAACATATTGTGGGACGATTAGATCACACATGGTTTTAGAATTGACACTGTAAGCGCCATTTATACAAAATGGTGTAATTCTTGCTATTAAAATGGTTTGAATACTTGGTTTAACCTGCCATTATATTTTGAAATGTATGTAGTACATCATAAATGAAAGTGCTTCTCTGTTTAGTTTTTGGTTAGAGACTGTCATAATGCATGTGTGTCAGAGGAGCAATAAAGTTTGTGTTTTTGAATGTAAAAATAAAGAAGTGGACGTTGGGAGCCACACGGTTGTTTTACCGTGATTGGCAACCTACCAGTTTAATGCGTAAAACAGTCTACCGACGTTCATTTCACAGAAGTGGTCAAATGTTTAGATTGTGTCAAAAGGAATAACATTCCCAACCAAATATCCACTACAGACACTGATCAGTAATTTGGAGAAATCTTATAAAGAATTGCATGTGATGTTTAAAAAGGAGTTCAGAGCAAACAAAAAATAAATCAGAATTAGTAACTTCATCAGCATGCAGGGCCAGGCAGGCAGACTGGGCATTATCTCGGTGATCCAATGGGGTTGTGGGGCTGAAAACGTCATGTGGGGCAACCCCCAAGTGTTGTGAGTCTGTAGGGTCAATTCTGAATCCCAGGCCAGCCCTTTATTTATTCATTATTTACTTATTTATCATTTATTCTGACTGTGGGCAGCGGTGGACAGAGATAAGCTGAGATAATTTCCGGAAGCATTTTCAGTCCCATCACCAAAAGCTGATTATTACTAACAAATTACAGCTATGACAGTCAGTACATGTTAATGTATCTGGAGGGATACCTGGTTAACAAAATAACCACATTGATATTGACATTGATATTGGTCTCTGGTGACACTAATGATGAACAGATATGTATTAATTAATATGACAATATTTCCCATATTTATTTCCCATATATATAATATATATGTGTATATGTGTGATCTTTTGTACTTTTGCATTTTCAGCGATAACAAATACACTATGGGCAGTGTATAGCACTGACAGCTCCAGCCTGCATGCATGGTGTCAGGTGAACTGGTGTCTCAGCCTGTACTGTGAAACCAAGTGAATGCATATGTGTTCTGTGAAGGACACATGCCATTCAGGTCCTCCCCTTACCATTTGCTCAATGCTGTCTGGGCTAGAATCCAGACCCCCGTCACCCTCTCTGAATTGCATGCACCTACTACTTGACTATCTCCGTCATATATGAAACCATTGTGCCATCTCCTTTTGTCTCATTCCTTCAGGGTTTGACTGACATTACGTCTTTTTGACTCTTGTGTAATGGTCCGCACACGCTTGAAAGTTAAAAAAGTCGAGTAAGACGAATACATCTGTCAGCGATGTCCAAGCGGAACACTGTATTAGTCTGCTGTCAATGAAACCACGTTCTGACATTTCGGGTATATTTGTTTTTCACTATACACATTCACAGCTATCAGCAACATCATGCTGCTTTTCAATGAACTGGTGAGTAGGTCCCCAAAAGGGACAACATTTAGAAAGACTACGGAAATGCAGCTTGACTACTAGATTAAATCCAGCCTCTAATTATCAATTTAATGGTAATTAGAACTATTAAATATTAAAAACTGTAATTAGAAAGTAGGTCACATAGAATTAAACTTATAAAAATAAATAAGTGAGTAGAACAGAAATGTAGCGTGATTAGCTGGCATTTTTAGCTGTGATTAATCCTGCATAGTTCTCAGGGTGGTTAAACTGAGTACGGAACTCCAGTAATCCGTAGGCTGGCCCCTTGTAAACACCTTCTGTTGGCCATGGGGTGTTATGTTGGTGGTAAGTGCTCAACCTCTTTTTGTAAGAGAAATCACAGGTCAGGAAAACCGAGCCTGGAGTACAAGCATGCTCTTGAACGGCGACGCATCCATACACTGCGAGCCCTGCAAATAGAGTCCCGCTATCACACACCAGCCCCTTTTAGGCTAATTAACGGCTCTGGAAGGCTGGCTCTGTCACAGACCGCTGAGCTAGGGGCCCAAAGTCCCTTTTTTTCGGGTTTGCGTGCCAGACAGAGGGAGGAAATGCAGCGGTGAGGGAGGGTTTGGCTGATCTGTGCTGCCGTAGTCGTCGGCCAGCCCAGATTAGTGGCACTGCACGGCTACGCCATGCCCCCGGGGCAGATCTGCGCCTCTACCCCCACCACCATTACATCCTCCCTCCTCTGCCAACTCCAGCAGTCTCAGCAGCATCTGTTTAATAGGCTCATCTTAATACCCAACAACAACCCAAATATGCACGGGTGCAAATCATTCCATTTATCTGCTTAGCCGACACTTTTACCCAAGGTGACTTTTTTTTGATAAAGCTGCATGTGTTCAAGATTCAGGGTCCCTCTTGCAACAGGGAATTTTAAAATCCTTTACCAGCAGGTTACATGATTGTCGATTTAATGTCATTCATTTAATTATTATTATTTATAAGCTTTTAGAAAATAGCAGGGGGATTAACGACCCATGGCTTTGTGGAAGTCAGCACCTCTATGGGTGTTATTCAAATTGAGTCTAGTCACATGACCCACCATTCTCTAGTTTACTCAACATCATAAATTTTAGAAACTAGGCAATTAACTTCCTGTTATCCCTGCATGGAATTAAGCAAACTGATTAACTAAGTTCAGTGCAGTTCGAACCCAGAGTCATCAGGCAACTACAGTGATGTCACTGGTACAGGGAATGGTTGTTGAAACCCTTAGCAGAACAAGCCCACAAAAGTAAAAAAAAAAAAAAAAAACACATTAACTCCCATGGCAACAGGCAGTCTGGGCGAAAGTGCCCTACCTTAGTTGGCAGATGCTCTACCAAGAAGATACACTTCACAGTGTTCACATGCTCTTCTACCTGCACGCCACTGTTCAAAACCCAAAACATGCCACAACACAAGTGTGGTTAATTAAACACTCCTGGAAAGCCAAACACATAAGGTTATTATCGCTTGCAAAAAACACCGAAGAAAAAGGGCTCTGCCTACAGACTGATGGAAAAAGAAAAGTAGAATTAAACATTTGCTCCAAGCAACAAGGCAATGAATGAAAGGCCAGTTTATCTGAATGGAGTTTTGGGGGGGAGAAGATGAGTGGTGTCACAGGCTTCTGTCTCAGAGCACAGAGGAACAGCCCCCCCACACACATTCCCATTTTCAGAGGAAGCCAAATAAATAAGCTTAGTATGCCAGAGGTCTATCATGCAGATGACAGGCACACTTTCCGAGGGGGGTGCTGTAGGCATCGCCATGGTGAACTCACTCTATTTCCCAGTTCACCCAGCGTGAACCGCCTAACGCCATTTTCCACTCACCTGCCTTCCACACCCCCAAAGACACATCCATCATGCATCCATTCTCCTTATAGCAGCTGACACTACTCCTCATCTGCAGAGCATGCCCCGACCTGTCTCAACCACTCTCTCTCTCTCTCTCTCACAGCCTCTTCTCCCCATCGCTGGCTGGTCCCATCGCCATAAATTCCCAGCACAGCCTATGACAGTCCCCCAATCAGAATGACCTTAGGATCACCATGCCGACAGGAAATGCTTCCCGTCAGTCCCCAGCTCCCTCTTCCCGCATGTGCAAACACAGCTGACCGTGGAAAGAAAAGCAAGGTCATCAGTTCAAATCCCACGGCCCGGAAAGACACTCATCTCACCATGGTGCTTTGAGCAAGGCCCTTAACCACAACGGCTCCAAGGACACAGCCTGATCTTGCTCTCTCATCGTCACTCGTACATTGCTTTGGAGTGACAGATAAATGTTGTGTGGTGAAGTGGCATTCAGGATGCACTCCGCCAGGTCATTGCTCTGTTCTGCATCTGTGAGATTTCTCAGCACACAGTTTCCCTTGTACTTCACAGTCATTTGCACACAGTACTCATATGCAAACTCACTGTTTCCCTGTTTATTTGTAATTGATGTTGTGTTCTTTAGTTTTGTGCATATCACTTAGTGAAGTGTTCCTGCTAAGTGCCTTATAATATTGCTGTGTGCATCATGTTTGTCTCAGAACCACGACCAATTCTGGTACGTTCTGCACACACTGGCAACAGTGTGCTGAGTTCTGAAGAAATAATGGTACCTAAGAAGCCCCGACACCCAATAAAAGGCATGTGACACTAAATTATTTGGAGATATGCAGTATGTATAATTTATTCATTACAAGTGCCCATTTCATTATGGCATATTTAATGCAAGCATTACATCACAATGTGATTTTACATGAACAGTTACTGTCCTCCACTTGTTATTGTGGGTGAAAATATTGACATCATGCATATATTATTTTATGAATCTGGCTCTTCCTGTATGTTTATTCTCTGTTTGAGCTGCAGGTTTCTTTCTATGTACTACATGATCTTCATATGCTCTGCCCGTCATGTCAGCACCCGTGCTGTACACCCTGTACCCTAGGGGACGTCCGTGTCACTGTGTGTCTGAGCACCAAAGACAGCAAAGCACAGTCCCTGCGCTTGCCCAGAACTTCATAAAATGACATATAACTGATTCTGCCTGTGATTCTCATGAGTACCTGTCAAATCTAGAAACGCATACCTAGATTCTGCCTGTGATTCTCATGAGTACCTGTCAAATCTAGAAACGCACACTTAGATTCTGCCTGTGATTCTCATGAGTACCTGTCAAATCTAGAAATGCATACCTAGATACTTCATTCTGCTTCAAGTGATTCATATTACACAAAACCGATCGAATTATAGTAAATTGTTTTGCCATTTATTTTCTGTCCACAGGAAAATAAAGGTTAAAGTATCTCCAGTTAAGTGAAAAACAAAACCTGCATTGTTTTTAGAATGTGCTGCATGGGAAGTTATGTCATTATCTTCTGATATTACATAATTTGAAAGAAACAAATCACATAATTCTCTGCGAAAGCAGTCAATAATAATAAAATCTCCAAATGTATTCTACATCCAGCATCTAAAACACACTGGCTGCTTAATGGTCTCACTCCCCACCACACAGAGCCACTGAGGCTGGGTCAAGAGGCTTCGTGAAGGAAAAGCCTGATAGGAGAAAACCTAGGGCAGAAAAATATAACATCTACCATTAGAAAGCTGTGCTTTGGGTCACGCTGGCCTATAGGACTCACCTTCCTGTGTGGAATTCAATGGGTTTAAGTCAGAGACGAGAGCAGAGGATTAGGCGAGAGGTCCAATCACAACAAACGCTAACCCCACGGCCGGCCGGGGCAGTCTTTGCTCCGCACTGACCGCTCGTGTGGGCGGCAGAAGAGGCCAAGGCACAGCTGACAGCTCCCTAACTGTGACAGTGACCTCTTACACCACAGCAGAGAATGCACATGAAAGTGGGGAGCATGGTTCTCAGCAGAGGTGGCAATTTCACCAATAACACCAAGCTGGATATAAGCTAGGGGCCTACTGCATACACTGGCATTAATGTTAGTTTTAATGTCCACTGTAAGAGATTTGAGTACCATTATGAAGATATTTTTACACGGGAAAAAATGGTACTCAAAAGCATTTCCTAAACAGCAGCTTTTGCTTGTTTGCTTTCGGTTTAGTTCAAAAACAAATTAAAATAAGCTTAATATCTAAATAAACAAGCTTTTGTGCTAAAAAATGTACATTTACTCTTAAATAAACTTAATATAATGGGGCTGACTTAATTAATCTCTTTTGTGTGCAAATATGGTTGGAGCCTTTCGGGTGGATGAGATTGGCTGGGAATGGGGGTCGAGGGGCGGGGCTCAGGAATGACCACGAGTGTCAAATATCACACTGACAGCTTGGTGTGGGCCCCATCATTCCCTGCACCTTCCCATCATCCCCTGCACCTTCTCATCATCCCCTGCATTATCCCAGAAGTGGCCACTCACATGGCAAACTCTGGATGGACTGGCCCTATATGCCAGGACTCGAACCCAACATCCAGGGGTGGGTGGGGCACTTTCAGTTACTGCTCCCGGCCTCTCCAAAACCACTTCTTCAACTGCCCTCCACGTGGCACCCCAGCATGTGTCGGAAATAACGTACCAATCGGTACCGGTCGATCACAGACAGCAAACTGCACTCATCTAGATCTGACACAGCAGGATAGAATGAACACCACGGCTATAGAATCTGTACCATTAAGCGTGACCTGAACATCTTGCTGTGTTTCAGCTTCTCCTTACCCATAATATTGCCTCATCTTTTTCATTTCAAAAGCATTTCTTTCTCTTTTCCTTGTCACATAACCAATGCCTTCCAGAAGGTTCTAATGCATGGCTTTAGTGGCAAAGCTCAGAAGAGACTGAAGGGTCCTATTCTTCTGTTTAAAGTCTTTCCAGATTTAAAACAGGTAAAATGACAGCTTTCCAAAAAATTATGTCAATTACAGGCCTTATCTTGGTATACATTGTCCTCCTAAAGTACTTATATAACAGTCATGGCTGAGGAACAGTTTAATCAAACATACTTATAATTAAAATGTGCTTTGCAAGTCATTAATGAGGTTTGAAATTGATTGTCTTACTCCAGCTCCTTGGATAACAGAAGCCAGTGATGGAAGCATAAGAACAGTCACCGAATGTCACCCAAACCACTTATCCAGTAAAGGGTTGTGGTAAGGCTGGCACATATTCCAGAAGGCAGAGGACACAAGGCAGGGGACACACCGAACGCGACGGGTCACAGGGGACATACCTAACGAGACGGGTCACAGGGGACATACTGAACGAGACGGATCACAGGGGACACACCTAACGAGACGGGTCACAGGGGACACACTTAACGAGACAGGTCACAGGGGACACACTTAACGAGATGGGTCACAGGGGACATACCTAATGAGACGGGTCACAGGGGACATACCGAATGAGACGGGTCACAGGGGACACACTTAACGAGACGGGTCACAGGGGACATACCTAACAAGACAGATCACAGGGGACACACCTAACGAGACGGATCACAGGGGACACACTTAATGAGATGGGTCACAGGGCACACACCTAACGAGACGGATCACAGGGGACACACCTAACAAGACATGTCACAGGGGACACACTTAACGAGATGGGTCACAGGGGACACACCTAACAAGACGGGTCACAGTGGACACACTTAACGAGATGGGTCACAGGAGACACACCTAACGAGACGGGTCACAGGGGACACATCGAACGAGACGGGTCACAGGGGACACACTGAACGAGACCGGTCACAGGGGACACACCAGCACACACACAGTCACACCAACACAGACAGTCACTTACTACAGACATACAAGGGACCCGACAGCATCCTGGAAACACTGGGTGTAAGTGGAGAAAAGCCATCAAAGGAATGGGGAGAACATGGGGGGTAGGAATCACTATGCCATCCTGAACAAACATTTAAAATGTAACACTGTATGGAACAAGTTTCTTTGAATCAAATTATTGTCAGATAAAATCATTTACGGGGGACCAGTATAAGGACCAATTTACCAACAATGAAAAACAATATCCACATTTGAAATTAATGTTTTCTTTTAATGTAACTACAGAATAGACTATATTCACAGCTATATAGAGTGGGAACATAGTAAAAAGCAAAGGATTTAAAGGAATATAAAAGGAACTCTGACATCGTGAAACTGAAATCAGCATAACAAAAAGAAAAATGAACTTGCTCGACTGACAGAGAAGCGATTTAGAGTTGGGACGTGTTTCACTCAAGGCTGTTTTGGCAAATGCTTTGCACATCGGACTGGCAGAGATGCATCCAAAATACAGCAACTCATTCATTGAAATCAAAGTAATTTCATCCTTTCTACACAAAAATGCTGTAGGGTTTATTTATTAATATGTGATTTTCCCTTTTCAGCTTCTGCAGTATCTGGGACAGAAGGTAGTAAATTAGCATTGCAAAACATTATGAAAACCACGCAAAGTCCAAGAATTGCTAAACAGCACTAATTACTGTGAATTGCATACATCGGTATTTTTGTGTAGCTAATTAGCAGTGGTGGTGTGGCGCTGGAAGAATAGGCCTGATCCCAAGGCCAGCGTCACAGCCAGAGAAAACAAGATATTGATCTGAGTGACTAGTGTCACTGGGCTCCATGGAGAGGAGTCATTTGTTTGTGTCTGCTTAGTGTTTTCAAGACATGATTGTTATCATAGGTCATGTCTGGCTTTGGCTGCGGTGGTTGCAAACTTAAAAAAAATTAGAAAAAATAATACATTTTATTTTTGGCTTGGGGGAAATGAGGAAAATGCAAAATACACCTGTCGGGATAAGATGAGACATCATGGCGGGTCGATGCTGCTTAGCACAACCTCACAAAAGAGGCACCAGTACAGCAGGGGGCATCCGAATGAGACCCATCCACGGGCGGGGGTACGGGGGCATTGGGACGATTACTCAAAGCATCTGGGAGGCATCCGGGATGGGACAGGGTTACAGTCCCCGCCGAAAAGCCGCGGCTGGGCTTTTCAGTGTCGCCTCTGTCTCCCTTCAGAATTAATTATAGGCTTTTAGCAAGCAGCTACAGTCATTATTGCGGCATGGCTGCAAGAGCAGGCAGCGTGAGTGGAGACCCATGGATAGGCGTGCCGCCGCCCCCTTATCTCGCCGGTGCAGGCGCCGGTGTGGACCGCGAGCAGGGCAGGGAGGCGCCGTTCTTCTGCTCGGGGCTGCAGGCGGATGTGTCCGGCCTGTGAGGCCTCCCTCCCTGAGACCGGCCCACCTCGGCCCATGCACCTTCCCCGACATTCGGCCAGGGAGGGAGGGAGATGGGCTGCAGGAGGCTGATAAATCCTATCTGGGTCGCCGAGATGCCGCTTGCCGCCGCCGGCCCGGAGGCCCCATTGTTTCAGCTGCAATCTCCAGTCCCCAGGCTGTGGCGTGCCACAGTAAACAGCGAGTAACCTACTGATAGCTTAATTGTCGGACGGGATATTAACCGAGCCAATGAGTCTGTCATGGCACCAGGAGAGGGAGGGATCAATCAAAAAAATCGCCACTATGACACCATCTTTGATTATTATTAATGTGTTTGCCTATAAGACACATTCACAACCATCACCCTGCCTATCTTACTTGTACATTTGACCAGTGTGCGAAACACCCGTCAATATTCGGGGGGGGGGGTGGTCCCCATCTCCCTATTGTTGCAAAATACCGATCTTGAGACCCCCTTAATATTGTGCTTTTGAGGCTTCCAGGGGGTCTCATGGGTTAATCGGGGGTGTCGGACCCCCCTGTATTTCACACATTGCATTTGACCCTTTTCTAAAACTATCTCAATCTGTAGATTTAAATCTGCATGTACGGTTATAGCCCAAATATTAAAATTAAATTTAAAATTATTATTATCATTACCATTAATAATATAATTGCACTATGTCCACTCAAAACTCATCATAGCATTTCCAACATTTTATTAATGACACAGAAAGCTAAAATCTAGATGGCATGATGTCACATTTATGAAAGTTCCTGAGTCCTTCCTGCATTTTCGATGCACAATCGACTGAAACAATCTGCAGCTTCAGCCAGGCCTGTAACAGTCAGACATGAATGCAGTGGCAGCAGTATTTTGCATTTAAAATGCATCCCATTATTTATTCCTATGCATCCCTTCCCTGAATGACTGGAAAAGACAATCGGGTCAGAGTGCGCAAACGCGTGCACATTCTAATAACATACTAGAGATATTCACGGCACACTGGAGACCAAATAAACCGTGGGAGTTATAAGGGAACTTTGAATTTTGATAAAGTTAGCCCATAAAACTCCTTAATCTTTCTGTGATTAAATTTAGGGGCTCTGGTTATGGAACATACTTTATATTTCATAATTACCAAAATGGAAGGAGGCGGTAACCATCCGTTTCAGTAAGAGGAGTTATTTTAATTTCAGTTCAGTCAACCATACAAAATAAGCTATTTGACGATGTCTTCTCCGATTTTTTTTTGATAGGTAATCTAGCTAGAAAAATTGAGAGTAAAGCCTATTATTGAAATCAATTTTCAAATCTGAAACGTATTAAAAGGGATGAAGTGTTTTCTCGACACCTCCCACTAGCACTGTGTCTTTTTAAAAAATCAGAATCCTTTCAATGCAGAGCCACCCCCCCCCCCCCCTCGCTAGCCAAAAGAAAAAATGTCAAAAGGAGAAAGATAAACATGCAACCAGTTGACATACTTCTTCAGGCCTGGAGCAGTTTGCAAGTCACTATGTGGTAAATTTCATAACGATGTCATGATGGCTGATGGGGGATGAGAATGCTGACTTGACCCGATGCAGCAGTCAGACGCACGACAAACAAACGTGCGGCAGATTTGGCCAAACGAGGATGGCTCGTATTGAAAAGGGTCAGTGCATTACAGATGCTTACAAGCGCCAAATCTGTCATCGTGTGCCAGAGCCTCGCCTTGGAAACCGGCAGGGAGATTCATTCGGCTGCCACGGTGACCACTACGGAGCGAGTGCCCCAGCCCCGACGTGGTCTGACACGAGGGTCATCGTGTCTCTCTGAAGCAGGGATGCTTACGGACCCCCCCCCCCCCCGTTCTGTCATTAATCTGT
>JAODUD010000095.1:14707254-14718151 GCA_026784285.1 Stomatorhinus walkeri | reverse complement strand
AGTAAAATGATAGGTCAACCTTTATTAGCTGATACAGTCCAAAAAAAATATATACATCATAAGAATGAAGCATTTAGAGAACTTAACCAAAAAGTTTCCTATTGTCTCTGGATGTGGCATGTTGTTGCAGCCTTGCCATGAACAGCTTTCAACAGATATCATACTGATAGAATGTAAAAAACAGTGTGTGCTAGTTAATTTTGGTGACAGAACCTGTCACTAACAGCAACACTGTCCTTGAGAGTGCGGCGCAATGTCACCAGCCTAGTCAAAGGGGAATTCAGCTCTACTAATTTCATTACAGCCTAAAAACTGGAAAAAAGAGATGCTGCTCCACAATCTCATAGAATGACAAAGCTTTGATTTCCAAAGTGTTACTAATTAACCACTCGTCATCTTCCCCTGCTAGAATGGCATCATTAAAGCGAATGATCTTTCAGAGAAGCCAAAACGTTTTAATGATAAATGGAGTCAGCTGTGTGCAGGGAGTAGCCACACTGTCCCTCCTCCCTGACTGGAGACGGCCGGAACGGAATCTGACGGTGCATAGGAAGGGCGAGTGAAGGACGGCGTCAGCAGGGACAGCCGACAGGGAAGGCTGGGAAAGAGAAAATAGAAGCAGGCGGATAGTAGCTGAGGGTAGGAGGGTTTATGGGGAGGCTGGAGATGGGGAGGTTCGTAAAGCAGGACAGGCAGAGCTCCCTGAGCAGGACCTGGCATGAAAAACAAGGAGAGGTGGGAGGCAAAGGGAGGGGGAAGAGAGTCCGTCGTATCTAACGACGGAATAGGGTAAGCATCACACAAGAACAGCATCAATGGCAGAGGCAGAAGAAGAGTAAGATGGAGGGGGGGAGTGAGGAGATCGTTCCCATGAACATATGTTATGAGAGACATAGCTGTGCAGGGTGACCAGCAGAGGCTAAAGGCCCAGTGTAATCAGGGGTGGCAAGAGTTTGGCACAAGTGCCCGGCGCCAGCTGATCTGGAAGGAAGCCTAGTTGTTCTGGTGCATCTGGCTCTTTGATTCTGCCTCTAAAGGACAGCAGGTGGCACTGTGGTTAAGGATCTTGACTTTTGACCAAAACAGCCCTATATTATGGGCCCCAAAGCAGAATGATTGTGTATGTGTCTTTTAAATATGAACTCCATCTTACATTACGCAGTCTAGCAGCTTGGCTGCTAAAAGCAGAGCATTTATTCAAAACAGCAACAACAGTTTTACCAAAAATACTTTTAAAATACAGCCTTTAAATCGAGATGAATTTTAACAACACACATTTGAAATCTCTACCTGCCCAACTGCATGTAAATCAATTTAAAATTCCGGTTCTTTAACAAAGCATGCATTCATTTAATCCAGCATGTGAAGAACAGCATTTTTGCCGGGGGGTAGAAATGATGACATCATGGTGTGTGGGAAAGCCATGAGCCCTCCCCAGCTGCAGAGCAGGGTCACACATAAAGCAGCCAGAGAGGAGAAGTAAGATAATAAAAGACATTATCAGCCTTGAGGCTTCTGTGCAAGAGGGCAGCACTGGAGGAAGCACAGAAGCAAAGCACAGCTGTACTCACAGAAACTCTCACTGCAGCCATTACAAACCAACAGCTGACACTGACCCGAGAGCCTGTCCCGTTAAATACACCTGAACACTGGTGTGCTTCTCACAGAAAAGGTAAAACCAGAAGAAATTCTCCACAGAAAAAAACTCAAAAACTTCCACAGTTTTCTGTGGCCTTGAATTCGCTTAAAATGCACAATTATAAATAAGAACAGAGTTACACATCCTGGAAATACAAGCAATTACCAGAAACATCTGATTTTCTGAGTACCGCTCTTCAGAACTTCTGGCACTACTGTGTCCAGTGCTGCCTTGGATGGGTTCCAGACCCCCCCTGACCCCGGATCAGTCATGTATGTGAACATGTCATCATGGGAACTCATGTAATGTCCAGAAATGCCTTATTAAGGGCATACACGTTTATTGGCACCCTGGAAAATTAAACCATATCTTTTAAAGTGCGTGTAAAATGTAACCTTCATGCTTGTATTTTCATTTATAATACAAAAAAAAAAACTGTCAAGCTCTGCATTTTCAGTAAGAAAAAAAATACAAAAATAGTCAGTGCAAGAGTATTAACAGAAGTTGCAGTGCATCGACTAAATGCACTGATCAAAGCGGGTTTCTTTAAGCTGCTGATGGACATGCAGACTTACAGTTAATGAAGAACTCCCAAGACTAATACCCTGGAGCCAGGCAGGTCCATGCCACGCATGCCTGGGGCATCTGGACAGAGGCAGGGCGCCTGCATACAGAGAGACAGAATCCCCTCTGGCGATGCAGGGCATCTGACAGCACAGCTGTGGGGAAACTCTGACCTCAGAGCGTCCGGCTGGCCGGGGCTTGCGGGGGGGAAGCCTTGTGAAGACAGGGCCGTCAGCTTCTCTGGCTCACGTTCTCCCCCCCCCCCAGTGCTGGCTTGTGGTGTCTATGCTGCTCAGCAGATAATGCAGGATAGGATAATAATTGTGTTCTTCCACCCCCTTGTCATCCCCCCCTCATTCCTTGGTACCACAGCGCCGCCCTGCTGGGGATGGCAGGGGACTGGAGGAGAAAGTGACTTCATGCTGACACTAGCATTCTGTACACTACATTATCACCCCCACTTCCCCCCCATGGCAGCACCACAGAGCTCATCTCTCAATGTCACATGGGTGTTTGGTGTCATACTCACAGAACAGATTGGGGGGGGGAATCACAGTGGGGCCCGCCTGCGACAAGAGGAAGTGCTAGGCTTTACTTCCCAAAGCAGTCATGCAAGACTTGAAGAGCGATCACAGCAATCTGCTCACTGTGGCTACGCTTTCACATTGACACGGGACTCGTCAGGTTCAGGAGCAAGACCTTGAGAGCAGGGGTGCCATGACTGAGCTAAGAAATCCTGATTGATCCAGGGGACAGGGGCCCTGGAACATGCCAGAAGTAATCTGACTGGGAGGAAGAGATAAACAGGCTGTGACACCTATACACCTATGACATAATCAGTCTATGGAAAGCTAAGATGATCATTTTCCCTTTAAGTGTTACTTCCCGGATTTCATGGCCTGTTCAGAACAAGATCCCCAAGATGGCATCAGGAGTTACTGGGTTCTGCCAGAAACCAATCAGAGGTGCTTCCCTACCTGTCAGTGGGCCATTGTCCTCCAATAGGGAGACGGCACGGTCATGACGCATGCGAGGCCCGTTCATATCCCTTGCGCCATAATTCACAGAAAAACAGTCATAATTCTGAGACAAGCTAATTTGTGCCTTAAATTGTAACATTCTATATTACGCTAATTTATGGGAATCTGATGAGCTGTCTGACATTAGCATTTACACATTGCTCGAAGCTTAATTCCAACATGTTGCCAGATCAACATACTCTTGCTTAAACTGGAAATTAGGAGAGGAGCTGAGGTGTGGAAGGAGTTGGCGTAAAACCCACTGGCAGCAACATGTGAACACGTGACCTTTTCTTAGTCTCAGTGCCTATTAAGCACGCAGCTGCAGTGACCGGTCCTCGGAAGAAACTTCCATCCAAAGGCAATTACATTGGTCCCAGTGTGATACTTCTCTGAGGAGGAGTTAAGCCACAGTGCTTCCCCTGGGTCTTTTGACCACAAGCTGAGCTTGACCATGAAGGCTGCTGGCAGCCCATTACACTACCAAGTGCTGCCTGGCATGGAGATAAGCTGGGACCTTCAGAGGTCACTTTTTAATTGTGGAAATAAAGCTGGCGTCGTGTTCTTCCAGCTCCCTTTCCTGTCGGCTTCTATTCAAAGTGTCTCTGTCTTCATTTCGGAGCGCAGTCACAGGAGAGCCTGATATTTTCCCTGTCTCATATTCCACATCTGCCTGTGGAATGCCAGTTGTATTTCATCCCATCCGTACTCTGCTTTGTTTTGAGACGGCAGCGATATGCAACCCCGTGATATTTCAGCACGTCATTCAGGGGCAAGGTGACAAAAAAAGTAAATTAAGAAACGGCGTCATGTGATGACAGGGAGCCATTTGATGGCCGAGTCCCTCCCGCCCTATGTCAGTGACGGCGTCTTCTGAGGCGTTAAAAACAGGCTGCGGGACAGTCTGTGATGCCAGCGCTCCACTGATGACTGAGACGATACTGATGTACCCTTTACCCCCCCCCCCCCACAGAGACACCTGCAAGATGCACCAGGACTCACAGAAGGCATCAGAGAAAGCATGGATCTCTGCTACCAGGGTCAACCTTGGGCTGTACAGATCATTTCTCAAGACGGCACTGTAGGTTTTTTCTTGCTAATCTGAATTCACCGGCTGATAACAACAGGAATAAAATGTAATGCACCACTGCAACAGACTTAATCTTTGAAGAAGAACAGGGACTGATAGGCCATACTCACGCTAGGCGATCTGTACCGTGTCAAGCATACTTGACCCCCAAAGTCCAATTCATTCGTCTAGTGTGATTTCTCTGTACCGTGCCTGGGCAGAATATGCTTAAGTGGTAGAATCAGCTTTAGGAGGTGGGCCAAGCCACGCCCAAACACAGACATGACATCAAGGGTGCCTCTGACACACGCATGTAACATGTACACTACACTAAAACGGGACCTGGTTCTAACAAATCAGGTAGGCCATTCAGATCAGGTAGCGACAATATTGCGGCAAACGGATCGATTAGGTCAGGGGTGGCCAATCTGATCCGTAAAGGGCCAGTGTGTATGCAGGTTTTCACTGCAGCTCCGTTATCAGGTCACTAATCAGAGGACTGATTGGCTGAAGAGTCCTCACACCTGGGTTTGAACAGCTGACCTACAGGTTATCCCAAAAACCAGCATACACACCGGCCCTTTGTGGATAAGATCAGCCATCCCTAGTTTAGGTTGACAGCAGAGGTGCCGTGTTTGCATGAAATTTTACATGACAAAAGTATCCAGGAACAACTGGATCCAACATACAAAATCTCAGAGATATTTGGTAAAATATGGCACATGCTTCTTCTCCATGCAGCATGATTAAATGAAAATAGCTGTTACATACTCAATAAATCCATGAGGGCCATGCGTCATCACACCCTAAACGACTCCAAATAAGCCACAAAATAACGACATTAATCATCAACTCCATTGTGCGCTGTGATAGCACTTTCCGTCACATGTTATCTTCAACAAAAAAGTTGAATGGTGATGATAAAAGCTCAGGCCTGGAACATTAAGTGCAATGGGGGGAATCAACCAGGCTAACTGTGAGCATAGGGCTCTGGTCATGGTTAGGGTACTAACCATTGTTATAAGCAGGGTGCGTGCATGGAGACAGCCTTGCAAGCCTCAAACTGGCCTGTGTTTCACACCCACCATGAAGCCACGCCACCATGCCAGGTGAGCTGGCTGCCACAGCACCACTTTTGGCACACCCTGAGTCCGGGAGTCCCAGCCAATCTCTGCGTTATCCGCAAGCAGGCTTCCTGGTTTGCTCACCGCACACAGAGTCAGCGCCGGGGTCGTCCCACCTGGTCCTCCTCGCCAATGCCGCAAGATCAAAGAGCCGGACGTGCCGTGGAGCACATGGAAAAGCCTGATGACTGGACCTGCTTTGATGCTGCGATGCATCTCAGGGGTAATGACATATGTGGGCTGCATAAATGTTCATCAGAGGAGGCCACACGTCACTCGGTGCATGAGTTAACTGGCCGCCAGATGTAGGCTCACAAAAAACTGAAACGATGGAAGAGAATCTGAAAGCCGACATCCTTATTCCTAATTTTAAAGAAATATAATTTCAAAGACATTTTAGGAATTCAATTTATAGCACTTAAACAGAATTAAAATTTATGGAAGAAGATTAGGGTCACCATGAAAATATTATTTGAATTCTGAATTTAATCTCAGAATTCTGAGTTTAGAAAAAAAGTCAGAATTCTGAGATTAAATTCAGAATTCTGACATTAAAGTCATAATTCAAATAATATTTTCATGGTGGCCCTAATCCTCTTCTGTATAAATTAGAGTTAGAATTGTAGGTTGTTCAAAAAAATGTCTGGGACACAGACCAAGGTAAGAAGAAAATCTTGCTTTCCAAATCAAGCTGATAGTGTAATGAAAATACAAAGTGATTATCAGTTCATCGTCTGAGGACAAGCTGCCTAAATCAATAACGTTTTCATTTATTGCAAGTCAATGAAAGTCAGCTTAACATAATTTTGCGTTGAAGAAGAAGCTACCGCATTATAAACTATAAGATGGATTCATTTAAAAAGTCATGTTTAAGGGTAAACACCAGAGAATCTTGAGGAGTTTCTGCCAGTCGTGAGATTCTAACCTAAGCCTTCTACACAACAATGCATAACAAATAGGAATCCTAACGCCATTAGCAGATCAAGGTGCCCCTAAGCATTCTAAGATGGCAGGTGTGAAACCAGGTCATAATAAAGAGTCCAAAGCTAGGTAACGAAGGAGTCATAGTTACCAACCCCAAGCAGATCCGTCTGGCCACAGTAAGATCCAAACTCCGATCTTATGAAGATGATGAAGAGATTAATTTGATTTCTAAAACACCCAGGCACCTCCACAAGGCCAATTAAAGTCACCGCTCTCATCATGTGACAATGTGAAACTTTGGCAGTCAAATTTGCAAAATAGCAAAATGCTACATCAGGGACCTGTCAAGAGGCACCAGCGAGGGAGTAAGGAATCAGACCATTCAACACAACGCCCCCCCCCCCGTGCCGTTACATCACACAATGATGTGCCGGAAAGACCTGGTTTTCTTTTTTTAGGAGCATTAAAAGCTGAAACATAAAGTGAGCAATTAGCTTTCAAGAGTCCGAAGTGTGAAATTGCCTGTTCACATTCTCCATACAGCAAACAAGTAAAAATGACTTCCCCCGGCTGCTAATAAAGGGGGGCACTTCAAGGATATTACAGAGTCTGTGTTCCAATCCAAGCCAGATTATAAAGTAGGAGAATGCAGGCAAACAGCTAATGATCACTAAACTCTGCAGGACACTCAAGACCACAGCTGGTGCTGATTAAATAAATAAGTCCTTTCAAACATATCTGGGCGGATTTCTTTTGTGAGGTGATACTTAAGCCATAAAGACAAAGCTTACCTCCCATTGCTGGCAGGCTCCCTTGCACCCCCCAGGGCTACTTGTCCTGTCCCAGCATCAGCTCCTGGCCGGATCAGCAGCACCCCGCTGCTAACACCTGGACACCCTGGCCAAGCATCCAGCCCAGCAAACACTTGTCACTGCCACATTGGCACAGCAGACCGGCAATGGCAGGCAGGCAGCATTATTAGCCCCCAAAAAGAACTGCATACGGATTTAAACAGCCCCCTACACACTCACGCACCCCTAAACATGCACGCTTGTTTATTTCAAGTAAAAGGACAAAAATACAAGCAGCTTAGAAGCATGAAAAAGCTTATGTGATCATCAGCACACAAAAACCCCGCACACCCATCTGCACCACACATCTGTTCCATGGAGTAACACTTCTGTTTATGACCGGATCAAAGATTACTGCCAAGGAATACACATGTTCAAGCACTCAGAAGGTCTCACAAAAGCCACTCAAAATCTAAAAGGAAGCTTTGGAGTATTAAACTGGACTGAGAAGATGAGCATGCTTTTAGGATTAGGACACGCACACACTTTTATGGCATCAGGAGTTACTGGGTTCTGCCAGAAACCAACGTTTGCCAAGTCAAAGGTACAACTGTAGTTCCCTTCCACTGAAATTTAAAAAAAAAGATGTAGCTGGAAACCAAGTAATTAAAGCTGTAGAATAATGATCTTAAAACCCAGAGGTTTCATTCTATGGGGCGAATCTTCAGCAGGATTTGACCTCAGTTACAGGGAGATGGTAAAGAGTGTGGATCATGTTCTTATCAACCTTTTAAAAACCATCACAGTTTTAAAATGACAATTCCCTAGCCCCCTACCCAACCACTAGAACAGTACTCTGCAGTTCATGGGTTGAGTATAAATGAAGCTGAACATGCCGTTCTCTCAATCTGGCACTGACAGAAAAAGAACCCCCCACAGCTTCACTGCATTTTTAGCACTCTGTCAACTTTTCAAGCCAGTTTGTTTTGGTTTTTTAAATTAGTGCTCATTTCAGTACTGGATCTTTACACAGTAATGGTGTGGATCAGTGCTCCCCAGACTGAAAGCAGGGTACTGCAGAGCAGTGGTCTGAAATCTGTTGTGCATTGGCAAGGCTGCACATTTAGACTGCCAGCCTACCTAGCATCACACAAGCCCGCCTGTGTGTGAATGTCAAGGGGTGGTGCTACACCTTCGCCCGTGACCCTCTGTGCCTCCCACTTAATATACGTTCTGAAAGCAACACCTTCACGATTCATCATCAAAACTGCCGTGCGGTGAGTTCCATCATGGCCCAAAACACCGGAGGTCCTGCATATCCACTGCGATGCCTGAAACAGCAAACCTGCATCATAGCACGACAGTCCACAGGGAGGCTTAAAAAAGAGCAGAAATTTTTAATCAAAGATCGTAAAGGAAAACAGAAATCGGAGCACACAGATCACATCAATCTACAATCTCCTTTTATTCCTTGCTTTTCGACCTAAATGACCTCCTGCAATCACGTTAATTTGGTATACTTATACAGGAAATCAGCACATGTAACATGACCACTAAAAAATCTGACAGTGTGAGCTACAGATGTGACGGCATTCCCCAATAGCACACACGGGCGGGAGGGGGAGTCCAAGGTGAAATAAATCGGTGCAGCTGATGGGGGGGGGGCATGTAAGCTTGTAGGCAGCTGCTGGAAGCTCTACCCCCCTGTTTATAGGGCACACTGTGTCCCCAGGGTTCCACTAGGGGACATGAGAGGCATATAAGCATGGTAGTATCAAGTCTGGGAAATCCGCGGTGAAGAGAAGTCGGGGCTGTGGTATAAGTGGCAGCCGGTAACGCCTCGCTGGCCAGCAGAATTCATTATCTCAAAACCAGAGCAGCTGAGAGCTTGTCCTTACTCTCTAGCTACAGTTTCCTGCCCAGGACGCCAAACACTACCTTAAGGCGTTACAGAACCAGCTCTCCTGCGATGTGGATGCACGTGATCCAGTAGATACTAAGTTGCAGGTGGGGGGGGGGGGGGGTACTGCAGTGTGTGGAGGCACATGGGGATGCAGTGGAAAGTGCAGTGGTACAGAAATGCTTCAATTATCTTTTCTGCGATAATCACCATGGTGAGTTTTATTCCTTTACTTACATCTATAGATAATTCCACTGCGTGATGTAAAACTTGCTGAAGATTATCAAGAAGCCCTCTATGAGAATTCATATGCAAGGAGTGAGAGGGACTTGGGACGAGTCCTGCAGGACTTAGAAAAGAAATCCAAGACAGAAAACCATCTGCAACTAGGACGTTTATAGCACAAAAAAGGAGGAAGAAAATAAAAGAGCAAGATACAACACATAGAGAACAGGAGCAATGCCTCATGGTCCATACAAACATTGTTTCACACACACACACACACACAAATCAATACTATATTTTAAGCCACCTGAGCAGAAAAGCTGGGAGATCAAGAAAGGAGCAGAAGAAAAGAAAATGAAAGCAACTTCAATAGCTTCCCTTATCTACTGCCACTCATACGCATCCCTTTTCATAAATTCATTTTTCCACTACATAAACAGCAAACAGAGGAATTGTGTTGTATGTAAGACTTGTGTGTGTGCACTGTGGTAGACTAGCATCCTGTGAAGGGTGTTCCCCTGCCTCGTGACCTGTGCTGCCTGGAATGGATGTAACTAAATTAGCCAATGGAAGGTGAATGTATGGATAGAATGGCAAAGCGCCCCCCCCCATCCTACATATACACATGCCACTACCGCTTCATCCATCATGTGACTTGCACGTTTACTGAAAACTTAAAGTCCCAACCCAGACCCATCTTAGCAGCATCCAGAACGTCCATGTTATTTTATATTCTCCACACATGAGTTGAGCCTTGATTAAATGTCCTAATTAAGTGAGACAGTTCTCATTAACCCACAATCAAGACCATCAGGGGGGCAGGGTATGGGCAGCCAGCCAGCAGGTCATATGCTCATGACCCCAGGGGGTTCCTGCGATTTAACCTCGCAGCTGCAGTTATATCACCAGAATTTTAAAAAAAAGGAAAGTATTATAAATGATACGGCTGTTATAATATCCATCTTAAAACTGCTTATGCTGGTTGGGGTCATAAAAGGTCTAGAATCTATTCTAGGCAAATCAGGGCACAAGGGCAGAGGGTTACCCTGGGCAGGACACTGTGAGCTAATGTGTCCACACTGTTACTCTTATCATCCTAAAATATCTCCATCCATCTTCCATAGCCACCTCTCCTATGCAGGGTTGCGGGGGACCGGAGCCTATCCCAAATGCTACAGGAACAAGGCAGGGAACAACACAGGATGGGGCGCCAGCCCATCTCTAGGCTTTAGATATCTCAATGTCTGATATTTTAAAAATGTCTGCCCTAAAACCGCCCGCATCCGTGGGTCACCCTTAGTTACCCGCGAGTGCGGGCGGTTTTAGGGCAGACATTTTTTAAATATCGTGGGTGCATGCGGGTCAAAAAGCTACAAAACACATTTTATTATCGATCAGTGCGTGTTGTAAACGGGGTCAGCATATAAATGCAGTCGGCGTGTATTTTTCAATTTGTAGAATAACCTACTAGTTTAGTGAAATATCACGGTTAAGTATGCTCTGCTCTACTTCATTATCAAGTTCTGATAAATTCATTTAAATCTGATAGAGTTCTCAGATCTCAGATTCCATGAAAGTAGCTAAATAAAGCCAGACTTACGCGAAAAAGTGAGACTCAAATTAGCGGCATCTCCAAATTAAG
>JAODUD010000095.1:14694340-14704911 GCA_026784285.1 Stomatorhinus walkeri | reverse complement strand
AGAAATGTATCCTGTTGCTTGCAAGGGGGGATTACAGGAATAACTCATGGATCACCCAGCTCAGCACTTTCAATATCTTTCATGGGGCATCGAAAGCATTCATCACTTCCATAATGTAATAGTCGCTCAGAACTGGTCCTTGGGCAGAAAGGGCATACCTACGTGCAGGGCTCCTCTAGAATGAGGAGCCTTTACTTTAGGGACACGATTCAGTCGTTACTGGAGCCTCCATTCTCTGGGTCCCCAGCCAAGGGCTCAGTTACCCCAAGGTGGGCACAAGGTCAAGTGAAAGAGATACCTGATGTGTCAACAGCACCAAAGCCCTCGAAGTCAAATGCTTTAATAGCCACGTCAAAGGGAAAAACTCCACAATTACTATCAACCTGTTGACAAAGGTTTTTGATTATTTTAAAAGTATGCCTGTTTACTTATACAGATCTCACTGTATAATTTGATCATCATTTGTATAGTGAAAATGAATGGATATTTTTTATTACGTATAATACTTTTTATGATTAGGCAACAAAAACATTTTCATATAAACCCAGACATATAAGATTTAACCAATTTAATCTAAAATTTAAACCAAGACCACAGTGGAAGAATAATTTACAGTGAACCAATATTTATGAATGAAAAGGTGCAACTTACAGCCAATCCTCATGGTGATGTTTCACGCTCAGAGATACATTCCAGCCCTAATTACACGGCAAGAGGATGCCTTGTCATCCTTAAGGTTAAATCCTTCCTCCATCGTAGCTCAAGGAGCAAAGTTCATAATTACTTAATCTCCATGGACTCCGTCTTCTTGTTTAATCGACCCCATCCAATATCCACGTCACCATTTCCCCCCCAACAAGCCCGACCTCTGCCAGTAGATGTGGACTGGAATGCTGGTGAGCTGTTTTCCAAGAACGCACTATCCTGAAATGCAAAACAGCATCACTTGCTGGGTGGCCACACTGGTGACCAGCCTGGAACTCAGCCCTAAATGTTGTCACTCTGGTAATTAAAAAAAAAACAAAACCTGAATGAGTTAGGCACTTCTTTTTCACACTTTGAACCCCCTTAAAGGGGCAGATAAAACCAGCTAGTCGAGTTTGAGACGGCAGCTTGACGACACAATGCGAAGAGACTGAGGCCATCTCACATTTCCGCTGCTGAAAAACAGGCCGTATAATGAAACAGCTGAAACACCAACTGCCCCCCTAGGGATTGGGGGGGGGGGGAGGGGTGGGAGGTAATTCCGGCCCTCATTAATCTTTCACATGGCATACCTGGCCCAGCATGAGGAGATTTACACCGCCCTTCATGGATACTGCAAAAAGGAGTTGGACCAAACTGACTAAGCCGGACCTTTTAAGATAAACAGACCCCTCCTGGGCTGTGTCCAGCCGCAGTGACTCCATCCAGTCAGGTCCTGATGGAACTTAAGAAACACAAAGAGAGCCTTTGCTCCTAAAGTTCATTCATCAGGCACTGCTCCTACTCTCATTGTGCAGTAACAACTACAGAAAACGTTGCTGGCATCAATGAACGTATGGTGTCAGACGCCATAAGGTTTTGTGTTGTTGATTTTGTAATCCCTTCACGACCCATCTACTGCTCTAAACAGGCTCAGGGTGAGAACGGGCTCACATGCGCTCTAAATGTGGCGCGTGAGTGCAGGCAGGTGCAGCCGACGCAATTGTCAACCTGAGTAGAGAGACGTCATGGTCTGTTGGGAAACTGAGCTTCAAGCCTTCCCAAGTCTGTGCCCCTGCCTACAGCTTCCAGGGTGTTCTCGTCACCCAAAGAATGTGGCGGCATGTGTGCGTGCCGGTGGGGGGGACATTATGCATCCAAACAAAAGGCATCATATCTGCCCCGTGTTTGCCAGATCCCCCTTGCCGTGGTCCTGGTTACCACTCCGACTTACCAAGTCACCTTCTACGATGCCGAATCACCAAGATGCACATGAGAGCAGATGCAGGTTCTGCATCATACCTTCCATACCACGTGTCACAGACAATAAAATTCATAAAATTAATACAGTGGTAACTCAGTTCTGAAACTCATTAGAACATGAATTACTTAAAAGTCGAACTGAATAGTTAAGAAAATGATTACCTAGTACTCGATCTGAATCTGAATCAGAAGTCAAACCGTGAACGCCGACCTAAGATAACTTGTACGCGCGGGGAAATGAGTCACGTGACACGTCTCACAGCAGAAACAAAGGGTAACGCTTCAGTATCAGCCTCGCATTAGCTGCAATAGCATCAGGCATGTTTACACAAGCTGAATAGATATAGACAGTAAAAATACATTTAGACAATTATAGACAGTAACAGTAATTATTATTATATAATAAAATATATTTTAAATAAAGATTTCTTATTAATTATTTTAATATTAATAATAAAACATTAATACATTTAATTACAATAATATTGTCGTGTCGAGCGGGGATGGAATGGAGACAAAGGTGCAGACGTCAGGGTATCGGGGAATACGGGGTTTAATTACAGGTAAGGCAGGCAAAACGCAGACGGACAATACAATGACCGGACTGGGGAAACAAACTGAAACGCGGACTAAATACAGAGGACTAATGACAACAAGCAGAAGCAGCTGGTCACACGGGGATTGATTCAACACAGGGTTAATGAGGGGGCGCGGCACATGAAAGGAGCAGATGATCAAGGTAGGACACTGATTTTTTTTTAACTTTACACATTGTTTGGATACATTTGTTTTCTTACTTTACAAATGACTGTTTTGATAAATGTCCTTAGATGTGTTTAGTACAGTATATGCTCTTGTTTTATCCGGTTCATTTTGTGTTTAAATGCTAAAAATAAAAAATAAATAAATAAACATATTTAGGTGTAATTCTTTGGGGCCAGGAACCAATTAATTGGCTTTCCATTATTTCTTATGGGGAAAATTCGATCAGAACCCGAACTTTTTAGGATTTGATTCTGGAGTTCTGAACGGATTAAGTTCAAGTTCTGAGGTACCACTGTATACGTATATAATATACTGTTCGCTTACATGGACCGTTGCAAAAGCAGAAACGCAAATGCGATAAACACTAGGTGCACAGAAAAAGGGGGAGGGGGGGGGTTTAGTTTATGCTCCCACAGTTTAAAAAATAGCAGCAATCACAACGATCAAGGATCGAGTGCTTTTCCATAGAGAACAGAGAGCTGGAATGAACTCTTCAAGTACACTATGGGCAAATAGCAAGAATGCATCTTTGGAGGGAATACACTGACTGCACGGCGCTTACGCTTGCTGTCTGGTGAAAATGGGGAGCCGGATACCACATCCTCCACATACCAGGAGGGTGTGGAGGCAAGCATGTCTAACACGGGACCATGCAGAATTCCCCTGCTTTTCAGTTTATGTTTTTTTTTTAATGAAGCTTTCTCATTTGGCATCAAAGGCCAGGATTTCTTGAACAAAAAGGGTAGTGTGTGTTTGGTCCAGTTATACATAACATAAAGTCTTATATTTTGTTTGGTTACTTATGGTTAAGGTTAGGGCTGGGTAGGTCTTGCCATTGTTGGGATTAGGATGGATGGTCCCCACAAAGATGTGAATACAAATACAGATTATTTTGTCTGTGTGTGTGTGTGTGTGGAGAGAGCTTTTGATATTCACGATGGACCATAATAGGCAGAAATACTGCACTGTTCTCCACCATTTATCTTACCATCCTCTCCAGGTTCAGACAGCCGCATCTGAGCCCAGATACTCACTGCCTGTACTTGAATATGGCTGAACAGCAGGTCACCCAGCCTCTGGTTGCTAAGCCATTACCGGAGTTAAAAAAAAAAAGAAAGAGAGAAACCAGCCACTCACACAGCCGGTAATGGCGGTGGGAAACAGGCGCTCTCCCTATGATCACGTGATCATCTCTTATCCCAGCAAAGTAGGAGAGTTAAATAAGAGCTTTTAGAAATACAATTTGGATCAGAATATTCGTGGGAAGTAGGAAAATACTTCTCTTTATTCAAGAAAAAACATATCTACTAAAAGCATAAACTAATCCTGATATTACAAAGCGAAGACAGCCTGTGCTCTGCGGCAGGTGTCAGTTTCCCGGTCACGTCCGACGTGAAGGGCCACTCTGCGGAGGAAGAGCAGCCTGCCAGCGTCTCGGGAACGCGCAGAGAGCGTCATAACACAGGGAATCCGTGTCGTCAAGGGCATCTGCACAGGAACCCAACACCCAACCCACAATGTACAATGAATCCCCAGTGGAGGGTACAGCTGCGGATGAAGACCTGGGCTGGCATTAAAGCTCTAGTTAGGGGATTGCCATTATACCGCTAATACTTATATACTGATTACTACAGTTAACATAACAGTGTTTAAGCTATAATAATAATACAAACAAAGCTTAAGTAAGACGGGAGCCCAGCCAGTTGCCGTCACAGACTCTTCAGGTGCATATAAATCTATCAGCAAAACACCAGTTGCCATCCAGTTTTATTGGGCTGCATGCCCTCAGCCACAGTGTTTGTAAAAACGTGCACGACTGAGACAAAAGGTCGGGGGCAAACAAATAATAAAGTACGTGCAGAAACCATTAACAGATAGTACAAAATTAGCCTCCACTAGTGTCGATTCTAGGAAGCCTCCCGCAGCTAAGGTGGAGGTCCCCCGTGATGAAATTTGCCGGGTAGCGGATAAGACACGTACACGACAACACGAGACAAATCGCTAAAAGCAAAGGGGGGGGGGAGGAGTACTCTTGAACAGCCTGTGAGGCCACTGTCAACAGTTAATGCAAAAATAAACAGATCCTTTCAGAAACAATTATCTAAGACTATTTAGATAATGTTTAATCCCATTGGCTGTGGAAAGAAACTGAAATTCTCCGCTAGAAAATAATAAAGACTGAGATGCCCATTTTAACTCCCAAATGTTCGTGTATCTTTAATTAACGATGCGAAGTGTGCCTCCTTCGCAATTCGTTAACCAATCGCCGGCGCCCTTGCTCTCCTCAGCGGCGCACACGGCCCCGGCGGGACTCCCGAATTATTGGAGCCGGGGAGAGCGACGAAACTGTGTCTTGCCACGCAGCCTCTTCGGTCTCGCCTGAACTCCGCTTAATGTGCGCACGGCGGCATCTCCGAGCTGTCTTTACACAGCAATTAATGCGCGCCGCTTATTATGTTAGATTAGAGAGCGGCACATATGTTCATCATCTTAAATTTTTGTGTGGAGTGAGACTCATGTTTATATATACAATCTGAAACATCAATCTGCTTTCAGTGGATGTTTAAACATTTATTTATTTCTAAGATTAATAATTGATGCATGCTGGAATATAATCTGCTAGCTGTGCGATGCAGGGCTGGGAGAGTGCAGAGAAAATTTAATCAGGCAGCGCGGCACGTCCCCGTGATGCTGACTGGCGATTTACACACTGATAAATCTCCGGCTACAGTTCAATAACCTAATAATTGCCCAAGAGGCAAAACAGCGGGCTGGGGAATAATACTGCAGACGTATGTCCCTAAATGATCAATCCTCTCGCCTGCCTCACGCGATTTCCTTTTCAGTTATGTGTCTGAGCCGGTACTTCCGACTCCTTTTCGGTGGAACGCTTTCCGTAAATTAGCCGAGTGTCACCTGACCGGTCGTGATATTTTTACAACACCTACGTGTGTTATCCTCCATAAACTTTCATCCATTTCTCACTGTCCGTTTATATGGTGTAAAATGGCTGCTTTTGATATGTCGGCACCCTCCAAAGAACAGATACCAAAACATAACAGGATAAATTTACAGGCAAAGGAAAATACTATCAACTGTACACACAACCTGTTCAAAGGTGTACTGCTTACATTTTTCACACACAGCAATGGCTGTGGTCCTGTCTTATAGGAAAGCGGTTCCAGGAAGCCACAGAATAAAGATCATGCCCCCTGGTCATGCTGCACTTAACCTGTCAAAACATAAGATCTCAGTTTAAGACAGGAGCTGATCTCTGTGCAGAGTGTGCAGCACGCTCAAGCAAGCCTGAAATTCTGTTCCTCTGCACCTCTGAAAACAGCACAGAGAGGATTCTAAATGTACAGAGCAGGACACTACGCAATATGCAGCCTTTTGAGAGTCACGCATCATACTGACGCTGGTGAGGTGTGCAGCGTCAGTGCCTGTTTCAGGAAAACAGGTGAGCAGCTAGGTTTGCCTTACAGTGCCAAATTGGCATACATCTGTGCTGTGTATTGTGTTTTAGGGGGTCTGTAAGAGCACTTAGGAAAGTATAAGGATGGAGACAGCCATCTTGCAAGTCTTCTAATCCTTGGGTGAATCTCAATATGCGTACTTGACCATACTTGTGTTCTCATGTACTCGTTTTAAGTCGTCATCTATTGCGGAAGACCAGTTCCAATACTAAGAACAGAAGTATATGAGGACGGTAAAAATCCCCGGATATTGGTTTTTCCCCACCTCAAATATCAATGATGCAGCAGTCACATCCTCATCAAACGAGACCAATCCCATCGTTCATTGTGCCCCAAGCTCATTCTTGGAAGGCAAGTTAGGAAGGCCAGTCTTGCCAAGACCACAAGCATAGTTTGTGTTCTTGCTATTGAGATTCACCTCTTGTTGCTTCACCTTGCTTAACTCATTGTGCTTCACTCATTGTGCTGTCCCACCCCCCCATCCACGCAGCTATCATTGGCCGTGGGGACTGAGAACAGACAATGATGTCACTGAACCAACAGCCGAAGGCCCACACACCCATCCAGAGACACATAATCATGAAGTACTACCACAAGCAGGAAACTAATTAACTGCAGAAAGCAGATGTTAACTATTCACAATTAGTATGAATGCATTTTCTAAATGCTAACAAGTCAGAGAGAGCCTCTGGCTCATTTCAGATAGAAGAGAATAGTTACATGACTTGACAGTTATATCTAATAACAATCTGGGGCTGAAGAGCTTTTGGTGCTGTATTCCCTATAAAATGTTTCAAACTGGATGAGACGGGATTGAGGAAAGCAGGGAAATATTATGGAGATGATAACACGGATTGCTATTACGGAACACTTGCTTGCTGCAGGACAGTCTTGTGATTTAGATTTTTGCTTTGATAGCCCCCGTTCTGGATGCTACAGAAGGCTGGGGATTAATCTCCAGTGGAGCAGAGGGTCCCAGCGGGTCTGCAGTCAGAGTCCTAGGCTGAGCTCCCATCTCACACACAGTGGCTGGTCTCCTCTGGGCATCTGGGATCGGGACCTGGGTACCGTTAGGCCAGCCTGATGCAGGTCTACAGTATCTGGAACATAACTGTGGGATAGGACCTGCTGAACCCAGTACTACCCAGGAACAATGGGGGAAGAAGAGGAACAGCAGTCAAAGAGCAGTCAAATTTGTAATATACTTCCTCAGCAGTCAAACAGTACATTGGACAGTTAGGTGCTAGATGCTGTCAGCATGGGTGATTATAAAGTGTGATTTAATGAAAAAGAAAATGGCTCTGACCCCTTTAGGGTTTTATAAGATGAAACCTACAAGTCACAACCCCAGGCAGAGCAATCAGACCAGCTCCAATTACTAGTCTGAGGTAACAAGCAGACCTTGTCTGTCTTCATCCCTAGTCAATACCCTTTCTATTCTATTCTATTCCAGCATGAAAATTTTGTTTGAGCAGCAGACAGAAGCTCCTTGCATAGTCACCCTATTTATCGCTAGTCTGTTGTGATCTCATGTGAGCCTCATGTGGAACACAATATTTCATAAACATCAACTCGAATTGACTTAACACGTCAAAAGCTAGTTGACCTAATATAACTGCTGCGTCAATATTCAAGGATATATGGTGTGGTGGGTGAGATATTGTGAAACAAGGAAAAATACCACCCTGGGTTTTTATTCAATTATGACTGTGTCTGTTTCAGCTCAGGCTGTTGCCAAATGAAAGCAGTTCAAGCCAAAAACCTCCTCGATTCCCATGCAAGGGAGGCAGAATTGGTAGCGTTGTCAGAAAACTTAAGAGGCTCAGCATCTGAGCAGTGAAGCTACAATCTCACGAAGGGGGGGGGACGCTTACTCCTTACAAAGGGGTGTACAGGGTGGGGCAGCACTTTCAGAAAAGAAAACGTCAATTTGCTAAACAGGCAGGATCAGTCTTCAAACTTCTTGTAACAGAGAATTCTTGTCTTGCTATGATGGGAAATGATCACACAGCACATACACGCATCTCCTTTTCTTAAAGTACTGGCCAACAGAAATAAAAATGCACTCAGGAAAACAAAAGTAAAGGCAATCAAAAGTAAAAGCAACCTGTTGTGTCCACCCTAAAAATCACACAGGCATTTACATCCTCAGGCAGTACGCAATGATAGATGCCTCTAGCCTTCCACACAGTTTAAAGCAGAGCGATTCTCCTCCTAACCTTTGAGCCTCTCATTCCCTGTGAAGTCTGCATTAAACCATTTAGCCAAACTCAATAAGCCCATTGAGGCACCTTCAGGAGGCAGAATTAAACATCCCACTTTAATGTCCCTTAAACCACAAAACCAATTTCCAATTACCTGGAAATTGTCATTTATTGTTAGGGCGGTGCCATTGTACTAGTCAAATGTATCACTGACTTTATAACCTAAAGTCCTCCTGTACTGGTTCTCCAGCAGAAACATCGCGGCCACACATTTTGCCACTGTGCCTTGCCTCTCCTCATCCTCACATTTTCACTGTGCTTGTCTACGCCTTTCAATATATTATACTCACAATATTTAAAAAAAACCCGTTTGCTTGAGCATAAAACAAAACAAGTCAATTTGTCAATTTTCAAATTGTAAGCTGCTAAACATGCTCAGTAATCATAAGTCATGAACTGCTTAATGATCTAAGTCACCAGACACCCGAAGCTTCTTTGCTACCAGTGTTAACGGCCAAGTTTCGAACCACATCGACACACACAGGGAATACAAAGTCCACACACTCAACCCTGAACTTTGTGCCACACGATCAGTGCGGCCCCTCGTCACACCTGTAAAGTGTCCGCGTGCATTTGCCACATGCTCATGAATAATCAGTCCTGACTGAAAACGAAGCCATCCATCAGAGTGAGCCTAACGCCGACGGAACGGTGGGTCACTCTGCACGGACGACAGGTTGACCTCAGCACTGCTGTGGAAGACTCCTGCACCCAGGTCTGGGTTTTCAGGTCCGGCACTAACCTGACCTGCTCTCTCCGACCTTTCTGTGTAATGCAGGCTCAGCTGAATGGAAAGACGGCAGCAGCCAATGTCAAAAGATCAGGGAAAATAGACCAGCCTTTGCCCCAAAAGAAAAACACACGCGAGAAACACAAATTGCCCTTTGCACTCAAAAGCCCCCATGCAGGGAGAGTAGAGGCTGATTGCAAGGTAATCAACCTCAGGCAGGGAGGGGGAGGGGGGGGGCGCAAGCCACCCACAGAAAAAAGCTGGGAGTGGCATTGAGCAGCCAGGGAGCCAGTGGGGATTGGCTTTCCTGAAGCAGCCTCAGCCTCTCAGTCAATCAGCGGTTTTTCTCCCATAATGCCTCATTTATCACTGTCTCTCCATGTCAGCTCTGCAGCAGCTTTCATAAAGACCTGCAGGTGCTTCTCACACACTTTCCTGCATTTGATTCACTTCACACAAACATGTTCTGATCGATCATTATAGTGCAAAAATGGCTCTTACTTGACAACTTAGACAGGGAGAGCAGCATTTTCCACTGCTACCCTAAGAATGACAATGGCATTCTCTGACACACTCTCTTTGAAATGTATGTCAGTTCTTCTTGCTACACCTTAGCAAGAATGTAGATTATGTTTAATCCATGGTGTGCTCTATGCAACCTGGGATTGGCTCTAGGCTCACTGTGACCCTGAACTGCTTATGGAAGAAATCATGGATACATATATTGAAAACAGAATGATTAACCTCTGCTTTATATGCTAATGTGTATCATGTTCTTACAATGCCACACATCTCTCTACTTGTAATTTTTGGTTTCTCTGTCTAAACTCTTCCTCTGTTCATACCACAACCTATAAGTAGATATCTTACAACTGCTTTCTCTCAAGTGGACGTTTTCTCCACAGCAACCCTGACAATTCCCTGTGTGAGCTGCAGAATGAACTGGCCAGGTCCCCCCTGACAACAGCATCACTGCCTCGCTTTCCTGTCCCGGTTGCGGGAGTGATCTTCCCCCTCGCATCCCTGTTCTCTTAGCTCCCTCCATCCCTCTTGCCATGCAACCACCTCCTTCTGATTCTCTCTCAATTCCCAGGAGTCTTTCAGCATCAGATCAACCTGCTCCACTGTTCCTCACTTGGTTTTCATGTTTACAAGGTAGGGGGTGCTGAATTTCCATCTTCCATGACAAATTAAATATAAACTGTCCAACAGCCACTTTAAAAGCATTACATAAACCATGCACTCTCTCTCTCTCTCTCTCGCCCTCTCTCTCTCTCTCTCTCTCTCTCACACACACACACACACACACACAGGGAGCCCACCTCAACATCTTCATAACACCCACCCTGCTGGCCTCGTGGGCGATGAGGCTTCCCCTATGTGCTGGCA
>JAODUD010000095.1:14670211-14688174 GCA_026784285.1 Stomatorhinus walkeri | reverse complement strand
TCATAGTTAGCATTAGCATTTTCCCTATAGAAATGAATGAGCGGTCCCCATAAGGATATGTTTACCCTACATGTGTGGGTGTGTAGGTGTGTGTGTGTATTTGGGTGTTTGTATGTATGTAGGTGTGTGTGTGTATGTGGGTGTGTAGGTGTGTGTGTGTGTGTATGTGGGTGTGTGTATGTATGTAGGTGTGTGTGTATGTGGGTGTGTAGGTGTGTGTGTGTATGTGGGTGTGTGTATGTATGTAGGTGTGTGTGTGTATGTGGGTGTGTAGGTGTGTATGTGGGTGTGTGTATGTATGTAGGTGTGTGTGTGGGTGTGTCGGTGTGTGTGTGTATGTGTGTGTATGGGTGCTCCATTTTATCAATCACCAAATGACCACTGTATCCTTGATGTGACACCATGCCACTTTTATCACCTGTCCCCAATGAATTGCCTGTGACGTCCTGGTGCATCTCAAATCAAGGATGCCAAAGCCCAGCCTTCAGAGCAAGAAAGCGGGGGCACTTGGGGGGGGGCATTCTGACATGTCGGAGCTTCCTCATGAGTTAGCGCAGCTGCCTCTGTGTAGCAGCTCTGTTCCATATGAAAGAGAATTAGGGAGAGGCAGCTGGAGAACAAGAGAGAAACAAATGAGAAACCAAGCAAAACAGGATAGGGGTGAGTCCATGTGCTTGTTCAAGCTCTGCAGTGGGTCTTGAAAGTGTGAAATGTGGGCCAGTCCAAAGTTCCTGACACCCAAGCTCAGGCTGAAGAAGATTTCTGAACATAAAAGCAAGGGGAAGTAACCCTCAGAAAAGATTTGATGTTTCACATATTAAGAAATCCAGAAAAACAGTCCAGAATTACATAGGCTGAGCAGCTAAGGGTAATTCATTTTGCTATAATGTATATAACCTTTTAACATATTTAATGTCTTGTTATTCAGCTGGAGCACATAATAATAATAATAATAATAATAATAATAATCCTTTATTGGCCATTGCACAAATACGAGTATAGGTACATAGGGATTCATCTTTTTGTCTACCCCATTTTGCTCTTCATATCTCACATACCCAAAGAGTGCTATTCCCTGGGACCCTCTCAAGCGATGGTTAAGGTTACTGTCTACAAATGTACTGTGTGGCACATACTACCGATTCAGGGCTTTGAATATGTGATATTCAGGGACGCTAGGAACCATTACTAAGTATATTTGGGAATATAGCAATTTTCCTATTACTAGTGTACCTGTTTAACACATTCTCTTCTTAGTCATCAAATTTGCAAATACAAACATTTGTTATCTAATCTTGTCCTTGAAGTGTGATGAGTTTGGTAAGGAAAAGAATTAACTATCAACATTGGCAGGGGTTTTAATTTCATGCTAGATAGTCAGCATTCACCATTAAAGCCAGAGAACACAACAGCTGTTATACCCAAGAATCCAGTCACAAAGAAATTGAGAAATAGGAACTGCAAGACCCACAATACTCAATGGAAGTAAATGAATAGCTTAATATTATTAGCATTTTAATATAGCTTGCATGATATTTTTTTCTCGATTATAGCACTTTAATACTATTTTTGTTACTACTTGAAATGCATTAACACAATGATTTATCTGTACATACAAATATACAAAAGTATATGCAACCTTGTTTCCAAAAAAGTTCGGACTCTGTGTAAAATGTAAATAAAAACAGAATGCAATGATTTACAAATCATTTAAACCCAATATTTAATTGAAAATAGAACACATCAAATGTTGAAACTAATAAATGTTATTGCTTTATGACAATAGTGCAAATCACGGTACATGACCAGTTTCCTGATATGGAATTACTGACATGGTTATATGGCACTTCCCCAGCAATGCTCTAGACACCCTACAGCTTGTGTACTCAGGAAGAGTTCAGTGGATGACACTTCACCCCAGCCTCGAACATCTGAACAATATGAGCACCTCAGCCAGGATGTTATTCGTCAGCTCAGTCTTTAGAACCACGCCAGAGAAGCTGGTGGGAAACCCTGGCCTCAGCAACACCAAATGCAACTGGGTTCTGGACTTCCTAAAAAGAAAGTGTCCCCAGGGAGTGAAGATCGGAGATAAGACCTCATCCCTTCTGACGTAATGACTGCGGTTGCAGATTCAGAAAGCAACCACGTGAACCTTGCTGATAATTCACAGTAAATTAGTCTCAGCACCCGTAATGATGGGTTTCACATACAGGACCAAGGTGGTAGAGCTGGTGGAATGGTACCATAACAACAACCTCACTCTGAAGACCAATAAAACAGAGGGGATTACTGTGGACACACGGCACTGCAGCATACACATGCCAATCAGCCTTGATGGCTCCTGCCAGGTGATAAAAATTTAAAATACATAGTTTATCTTTGGAAATTACTCAACCCCTCAAAAAACACCCCCAATGCTCCTTGGCACAGTGGTATACTGGCAATGGATTGCAGGTAGGGATCCCCATTGTAGGATGCCTACTCTTGGGGGCCAGAGAGAACCTACACAACATGCTCACCGTACCGTTTTCCTTCTCCCTAGCATGAGCTTTATGCTATGTTGAGAAACACCGTCCCAGGCCTGGTTGGGATAATTAGTGCTGACCAGCTGTGTGCAGTTAGCATCCTCATAGGTGGTGTCTGAGCTGACCAAGAGGACAATGTTATCATCCTCCTGCTATTTCGGCCGCCTACTGAAGTGTAGAAAATATCTGATGAGCTGATCAAGAATATAAACTAAACTTATTTCACTTCACTATTGCATGTGTATTGCCTGTAGTCTGTTCACTATGGACTTCCCATAAGGCAGGGGTAGGCTGAAAAATTGGGGCCCCATGAAGACAGAATTTCCAGAAGTTACATTTAAGGATATAACATAATATGATCATTTAAATGACAGCAACATGCATGTTATTTGCATTTGTAGCAGCAGTTTTCAGGATAGACAATGTTATCCCCATCCTAGCTGCAATAAATTATTCCACCTTGAGAATTCGTGCTACCCAGCTATCTCTTACCACTGGAGTCTACCAGTCGTTCGCTGTCAAACAAAATGGCAAAAAGTATGAAGGAGAAAATGGTACAAAGACAAACATTACATCTCCTTTGTCTGTTACTGTCTCTGTAGAATGGTAGAGAAATTGTTTACGGATGAAAGAGAATACAACAAAATGTGCGTATGCAAAAATTCAAAGCTAACCATAGCAAAAGAGGAAATGGATAACCTTCTTAAATTTGGCCAATCAATCCTCCAGCATGATACCCCCCCTCCCCGATCAGCAAATTTTGTTGACATCATTCCCACCCTAACGCTCATTAACTTTTATCGATGGCATCCCATGCTTCCATTAGCATATTATTGATGTTCTATCGTTTTTAATTCCCTATTGTTTCTCTTTCAGCTCCAAAAATATCTCCAGTGGCTCACTTAGGGGGCCTCGGCCCCCAGGGTACTTACTCTGCCCCTTAGTCTGTTTATTGTTTGCTGTTCTTTGTACTTGGTGTAGTAGAACAAGTAAGTATTCCAATGCACATGTTGCGCAAGGCCAATAAAACACCCTGAATCTTAACACAGATGGAATAAATTCTCTTTATCAAAAGTGATTTATTATTATTGATATCTTCCTTTCCATGCAATCAACTGGCGAGTGACCATTGAGAGAAAATCGATACTCAATTTAAGTTCTGAAATTTAAGGTAGTAATATTAAAATTAATACGGTAAGTGGACAGAAATCTTTGTCTTGCTCTCTTCATCCTGCATACCGCCCTGAAACCGTGTGGGCGTTAACAGCTAGACTCCTGTCCAGCAGTATTCATTCCAAAAACCAGTGTGAGGAGACCAGAGAGGGGTCTGACGGTAATTCTCCACCATCTGCCCATCTTTCCACTGAGTCACTGCCCTGCACTGGATTTTCTAATCCCAGTGAGTCATTAACAGACAGACCTTGATTCGACTCTAGACACCTTGCTGTATTCCCCATAGACGTCCCTAGCATATTCCTTTTACTTTTCACTGTATTACCCTCCTACTTTACCTGGCCGCTATCTATAAAATAAGTAAGTACTGTTTCCAAGGTAACATCTCCATGGAGAGTTGGCATCATGAAATTTGACTTCAAAGGGAAGCCATGGAAGGGCTCCTGAGGCTTCTAAAGTCCTATCCTTAAGAAAGGCAGGACACGCAAGCCCAACGGCGTAGTAATAAATTGCTCAATCCATTTGGAAGAGTCAAAGAAAAGTCTTGTCATGCAAGTAAATAGGGCCAGGACTGGGGGGAGGCAATCTGCTTAGTACCCCCACCAGCAGCCCTAAAAATGACAACAGATGTCCCCAAACAACAAATACTGCCACTACTATTGAGTTGCATCCAAGGCAAATAATTTGAAAAATCCCCTCCTAATAAAACTGTATAATATAAAGTTGTATACAAAAGTATAAAATCTGTAGTGAACTACAAAGTTTATGTGAAAATCATTTTATTTCAATAATGCAAAAGTAATATAATAATGCAATTTTTTCATTGGTTGCTTTTCTGAAATATGTATTAAAGGTTTAAATAAATTTTGGCTTTGTTGTTTTTGCACAAATATATAAAACACATAAAACAGACTGGCCTTATGCATTTAAAATGACTCAACACAACTGTCAAGTGAAAGAACATTTTTTAGCACCGACACTTCAATCACAGGTGCGCATTTTGGGGCAAAAGACCAGTTTTAATTACATCAATCAATCAATCAATCAATCAATCAATCAGAACTGGCATACTGAAAACTACGGTATATAGCATGATCTTAAAAGGTACCGCAACTGTGCAAAAGCATGCATTTTTAAGAGTGCTTATGCAACATTGTAACCAAATATTGTGTTTAGTGTATACAAAATCTTGGATGGTGAAATATACTGTATATTCAATACAATCTTTTCTGTCTTTCATTTCCAATGCAGAGCTTGCAGCAGCAGTAGAAAAAGTGGCATAAATTAAGTAACCCGTTTAGTGTTGAGGTGCTCCCTCTAGTGGAGAGCTATAAAACATCCAAGTCTTTCTGCATGAGGTAAAACAAGGACCTCAGTTTTGCTAACCAAGACAATCAGAAATTCATGATTTTAATTATTATTAAAAATATATATTTTAGACTGAAATTCATGACAGGTCCATAACTAGCCATAGCCATAACCATTGTGATAACTACACTGTTTTGGTTAATATAAAAAGGTACCTGAAAGGATACCACTCACTGGTGCTAAGATTGAAGATAATCAATAGGTGCAACACAGCACTGCCGCCCCGACTCCACAGTAAGGAGATTTTCTCAATGCCTGCCGCTTATCTCACCATCTCCCAGACTGTCTACTGAGGGCACGCTCCAATTAAAACCATATGCCCTGCTAAATGTCTTCTTATCTTACATGAGTCTGACCCTATATGGATTCACAGGCTTGGCACATTTAAAATTTTTCTAACAAAGGTTTTTTAAAACAAAGAACAACTTAAAACTGAGAAAAGAAAGCTACTATTATCGCTACATCTTTTTTTTTCCGTGCGCTGGCCCCCCAGCATTTGGTTAATTGCGGAGAATCCACCACGATGGAAGTGCCAACAGAATGCGTCATGTGGCCAATTGCATCACGTGATGCCAACGCGAGAGCACCGTTTCTCGTGAAACAGAGACATTTCCGTATGCCCATGGCCAAAACAAGCCCGGCTCCCCGACGCCACAGCCGGCCAATCCCAGGCCGTAAAATAGAACAGCGATGAGTCAGATCCCAATGGTGAGGTTATGCCAGGCCAGCTCGCCTGTAGGCATGAAGGCTCAGGGTGAGCTGAGTAAAACTGAAACCACCAAACCCTCCATCTCCTCATTGACTGTCTTCCTCTATCCCTTCTCCCAACCACACCTCCTGAAGGGAAACAGTAGGTATGGCGGGGTTTGGGATTCAAGAGGGGAGTGGTCTGATCTGTCAGCTCAAGGGGGAGGAGTCACAGGGCAACCCGGACACAGGGGTGCTTGAGACAGACAGGCAGAATGCCCCGATTGATTTGGTGGAACTCCACCAGCTGCAGAAGGTCTATGAAGAGTGTCACGCCGTCGTCCATGGTGTAGTAACTCCTGCCTCCGTCTTCACACTGTGAGGTGTAAAGGTGTCATTTACAAGTGGAACCTGGGTATAGAGAGGCATTCCTCCAGAAATGGAGAAGCTGACATCTGAAATGATAGACAGGCTGATGGGGAAACAGACAGGCGGGATGAGCTGAGAGACAAAACCGTCAGGCAGAATGGGCAGGGAACGGCGAGATTAAGCTGCAGATCTCAGAGAAACAGCTACATATTCATCCAGAAGGATGCAGAAGCAGGCAGACATATAAGGAGAAAGGAGAGCTGGTCAATGAAAAACAGGGAACAGAGATCTCAGAGACCGCTTTCACTGTTTCATCTTTCAAAGCCATAAAGGGGAGAAAGGTAGGGCGATTAACTGGGGCCGTAAAAAAAATTGGGACATATGTGAATTAGTCTGGGTTTCAGGACCCAAAAAGAATAAAAGCATGCAGTGGAGAGGAAAAGATGAGGAATAAGCCAGCTCACCGGGATGATGAGGTAGTGTTTGGTCTTCAGCTTGTGGCAGAGCGAGAGGACAAAGCACACGGCGTGCTGCTGGCTCTCACGGATCAGGTACATCCTGCAGACATGGGAAGGGCGATGTCATGTGGAGCCAGTGACTGATGGGCGACAGGGAGGGGGATAAACTCACCCATCGACAAGGCCCTGTTCCTCAACCAGCCTCTGCGCCTCCCCTCGTGACACCCCACCGTGGAACCACGGCTGGGTCTGGTGAATCGCTGCGAAAACATGACACATCTGTAATTATAACTACGCGCAGATACGACGTGTGAAGATCACACATCGCTGTTCTGCCATCAAGGGAAATGGAGGATTTCCAAAGAAATCTCACTTTTGTTAGCTAGTGCTTTTTAAGCTTACTTAAAGGATTTCCCAAGCAAAAATAAAAAAAAAACAAAGAACAATTTTCAAATACCCCATAATGTTTTTTGTAGCAAACAATGTGATCTATCAAGCCACGGAGATGGATTAGCAGCAGGAAGTGATTGAAATGAAGCCACAGTGGGTGAGAAACACCATCCCAATGATGAACCATAGAATAACCAATATGAAAGTGGTAGCTGCAGCCGGTCACTGACAGCTCACCCATCATGAGGTCTGAAACCTAAGGAATAAACGGTGATTGCAACTCTATGCTTAATGTCTTCCACAAACTAGGCAAAGACATGCATTTCTCAATTAAGTCCCTCTGTGATGTCTGGAATAACAGGAAACTCCCTTCAGCTATGATATGTGGTGTGATGCATGCTGGGATGCAGCGCTCCGTGCTGTGTACAGTGGGGGGTGACTCACGGGTGCTGCGGGAGCCAGAGCAGGAGCTGGGCAGGCTGTAGCGAAGGGCTGTCTTCTTCTGATGGAGCGAAGCAGGCTGAAGCATTAATACATACCTGCCCTCTCACTCTCTCATTCACCCACACTCATCCTGCCACAGTGTTTATCACGCACCACAAGGCAAACGGCATGCCGTCTGTTTCCTGGTATTCTCTGCATTCATCTCATCTCATCCCAGCCCCTGTGCCTCTCCTTCCCCCCACACATCGTCCTTCCCCCTCTCTTACCCTCCAGGCCTGGCCCTCCTCCTGTTCGGCGTGCTGGGCCTCCCTGGGGTTCGCGATTACTCGACCTCCCGCCTTTCCAGAAAAATCCATGGCCACCAAGGAAGCTTCAGACATGCAGTGCTGGCCATTGGACACATGGGACCGTCACTCAGAAGTGACAAACCGCCACACTGACACTGGAAGCCGACCGTCAAGGGACTGGCCTCGGCTTGCGGCTTAAATCTCAGCTAAGGCAGACAGAGTGCTTACGGTGGGGTCTTACCTTGACACCCAGGCGCCCAGTGCCCTCCTGCCTGCGTGTGAACTGGGACAGCTGGTAGTTACACTGGAGCTGCTTTCCATACTGCCACCAACAGGCCACGGGTGAGATAAAAGGATAAGATTTCAAAACTGAAAGCTGTCAGTCATAAATACCATCATGCACCGGCAACAGCACCATAATGACAAGCCAGTCACTAGAGCAGACAGATCTGCTTCTTTGTGTGACATGATCAAATCATCCAAGGTCTGTATCCAGATTCAGCAGGAAGTACAATGATTTATGAGCATGGGTGCAACAAACTTTGGCTCTGATACTGATTCACAAAAATCTAGTCAACTACTAATATGAGTACTAATACTCTATCCATCCATTTTTTATATTACCAGAAAAAAAGAGTACTAATTTGTACCTCTGCTTGACACTGGGGCTTGTCAAGGGGTATGCCCAAGCTGTGGGTAATTGTACCTTTTAAGGTATAAAAATGGACTGAAAAATCACCCCACAAACATCATTATGTACCCCCGATGGTACAAAAATGTTCCTCATAGTACATTTCTGTATCTTACAAGGTACCTTGAGGGTACAGCCCGAGTGACAAGCAAGGGTACAAATTGGTGCTCTTTTTTCTGAAAGTATATTGGCCACTAATATTGATATTATTGAGACTCAATTCAGTGTCTATTGTCAGATAAAGCACAGAGTTCCTATCTGCCCAGACAGAATATTTGTTTTGTAATATGTTTCTGGACTTTTTGAGGAAGCATTCTCTCCTCCTGGGCCTTTAAAGCCTGCGTGTCCTGTGTCACATTTGAAAGTACACCCGGTACTCCCGTCACCATGCCACCTGCCCGGCGCCTCACCTTAAACAGCCTGAAGGCAGTGGTCCAGCAGGTGCGCGTCTGCTCATTCTCCGCGGCCAGCAGCTTCATGTCCCGCCAGCGAGCGCGGTTCCTGCAGGGCTAGAGGGCGCCCACACAAAGTCCACTCATTCGCAGCCCTTCTGCTTCCCGAAACTGACTGTCAGCGCACGACGCCCCCCCTTTGGTCACCTGCCTCAGATGGCACCGCGCTGCCACAATCACCTGCTCTTTGCAGTGGTACCACCCACCCACCGGCTGACGTTACCTTTATGCAGAAGGTGAAGTCTGAGGGTGCCCCGTACAGCTTGCGTCCGTTAGTAACTGTGTAGATGTTGAGATCTTCCAAATCTGCCACGTACTGTAGATGCCGAGGCTCCTGAAGAACAAATACAGATAATATTGCAGGTTTACAGGGAACGTCTGTGCCTTTGATTATTCCCCTTTGTGTGCCCTGGTTGGGTTTCTTTCTCAAGCTTCTAACTAGTGTTAAAATGGAGGGAACGCGGCTGACTTTGGAAAGCCATACTGCCACCAGCTCCACTGTAGCTACTGACAATTAACATTCCTGCTTTGACACAAAGAAGCTGTTCATCAAACACCCATTACTCTGAGTCAGACCTTCAGTGTATGCTTAAGATGCGACAAAAATATCAGGACGGCATGACAAGAAATTTAAAAAGTATTTTGTTCGAGATACTAGGACAGCATGCTATATGTGATCTGTACTGGCGATGTGATTTTGTTGTAAATATAGTGATGTGATTTTGTTGTAATTAATACTGAAGTATTTATAAATCAAAAAGGAGTTCATAAATTTCTCACAAACTCGTCTAGGCGTACTTTCAAAAGCAGCAGAGATGAACTTTAAACAATTTTTTTACATATATGAGACAAAATAAGAGGAAATATAATTAAAAATGCAAAGCTAGTTAAGTTTTTATTTTTATGACAGAGTAAAAATGTTTTACTGAATCTCAAACTCCCTGTGCTATAATGTCCGCACAGAATTGTGATCTTAATCTAGCTGATTAGCGATGTGACAATGGCATGTACATAACATACGATATTGGTATTAATATTGCACATCACCCAGTCCTATAATATACTACAGCCATTTTTAGAATTCAGTACAAAATATCCACCTCATGTTGTGATGCCATTTGACGCCGGTACCAGTTTTTACACCAGTGGAAAACCAACACCTTGAAGTACCGTACCTTTGGTACTTTCTCGAAGTACCAAAATTATGGTACCTGCTGCAGTGGAAAAGTGCCCATGGAGGAGGCTGAAGGGAGACAGACACAGTTGCTTCCATCCTGGGAATCTGACCTTAGAGGAGCCCTTGGTTGAGCAGTAGAGACCAGACCTCCTCAAAAAGAAGCAGACCTTCTTCCACACCTTGCGGCCAGGCTCCCGGACTTGCAGGAGCCCTTGGATCTCTGGACAGCTACCTGAGTTGAGCAGGTTCTGGAAGGAAGAGGGCTTAGCTGTCATCCCCAATGTGCAAAACACAGTCATGCTTGAGACATATATACCTGGTGCCAAATGCCAGCAGGACAGGTCTTATACCCCAGCAAACACCTATACAGTACATGAAGCTCATGATGGCTGTACTGCAAAGATCTGCCTCCATGGTTCAAATATTCCTATTAGTTGTACATTAGACATGCTAAAATCAAAGAGCTTAAAAGATAATATAAATAAATAAAAGAGTTTTTCAGACATACCTGTTCTATCTAATAACATACTGCATTTGTTGCAAAAGGAAAACTGACATGCACTCTGCAGCCTTAAGTGTGTATGCATTTTCACTTATTTTGGTACCAGACACTGTAGTAGTACAATTAGGCTACTAACAATAATTAGAGTAGTAGTAGCAGTAGTAGTAGTTGTAGTAGTAGTAATAGTAGTAATTAAGATAAAGTACTCTTTCCTAGATTGTTTTTATAAGCTTGGGTTAGATGATAGACTAAGTTTGAGCATTTTTAATGTATGTAGTCGGTATGGTCTTGTGTTGAAGACACAAAAATAAAAGAATTTATCTAACAAAATCCTATGACCATAATAAATAAAGCATATGAATGTTCCCATTAGCATCTCTTTCTCTCTCTGAAATTTAATCACTAACTCAAGGTTACCTGGATGAGTTCTGACGAAGTCATGCCCTTGTTGACATCAGCGCTGTCAGAGATCATGTGTTCCGGAAAGAACATCTGAAACAGGATATGACAGGAACCACTCACTTGCACACTAGTCCGGATACCTGACTTCCAGTCTGGAGGAAAAGAAAGACCAGGACAGATAAAGCCAACCCAGACCCCAAAAAAGGAACGGATAGAACTCATTACCATGGGTGTTTTGAAAAACTCGTATTTGGCGTAGTTCTTCCTGAATAAAAGCTTGCTATCTCCATCTAGTGGCCAGGTGGCCTGCACTTCCACTACTGTCTCATGGTCTTCAAGGCAGCGCTCTGTTGGCACATACAAACCACACGGGGCCAATGTCACACTCTTCATCTGACTGCAGAACATTCCTTCATCGGACAAGGATACAGGTCATCCCAGGAGGATTACCTAAGTACCTCTGAGCAAGGAAAACATCCTGACAAAGAATGAAAAGAAAATATCCAGATATACAAAGCTTTCCTTGTTTTACTTCTCTTATAGTTTTATTAGATTACACTATATCTGTGTCTCTCTAATTTGTTTCTTTATACAGACGCTCCCTGGGCAACGGTGGTCCGTGCTACAATATCTCGACTTTATGATGGGGATGAATATTCAACACATTGCATGAGATATTCGACACTTTATTATTAAATAGGCTTTGTGTTAATGACTTTGCCCAGCTGAAAGCTAATATAGGTGTTCTAAGCATGTTTAAGGCAGGCTAGACTAGGCTATGATGTTTGTTAGGCTTGATGTACTCTATTAAAACGCATGTTGGCCGTACGATCCTTTGACCTTTCCATAGGTTCACATTACCCCAGTGTAACCCAGAGATCATCTGTATTGACATTTATGGGTAGCACAGCGACACTAGGTAGAGCTGTTGCCTCACACCAAGAATGAGGCTGAATCCCACTCTTACTCTGTCTGATGTGTGGGGGCTCTGGCTGTCCCTGCCTGCCCATGGACATGCAGCTTGGCAGACTTGGGTATCTAAAGTGCCTGCGTGCATGAGGCTGTGTGCATCTATGTGCCCTGAGATAAGCTGATAGGTAAGAATTAGGAAGCTGACTGGATACTGACGTTTATTGTTAACTGGCCACTCCAGAGACGTAGAGCAAGCCCCATTTATGCCACTCCAGAATCATTCTTTCATTCAGTCACTGGGGGGGTCACTTTTTAAACCTACTTATCACGTCATGATAGGGAGTCTCATCAAACAATGAGGTAGTTGGTGCCACGTCATTCAGGCCGAATAATACAGGCTCTGGAGAGCTCTTCTGCCTTTGTTGACTTTGCCAATTTTTCTCTCCTGTATGATTACTCATCTATTGTCAGCTTTCGGCTAGCACTCTATTTGCAAACATTTGTTTGACAAATTGCCTAAAATGTGCATTGTTAAATATGTGTTTAACCTAGCATCAGATGCAGTTTAAAATATTTTAAGTGAGGTGCAATATGAAGAGGACAAATTGCATATGGCATTAGGAGTGTAGTAGAGGTGCTGCAGGCAGTGCAGCGGGTGCAGCCGCAGCAGGACTCTCAGAAACAGGGGCCCATGTAGAGTCAAAGGCTCCTTTTGTGGGGAGGATCAGGAGACTGCTGATCTATTGAATGACTGCAGCACAATACACTGCATCATGAGCCACCAGAAATAAAACAATATTTATACTCTTTACCTGGCTGGCAAATCTTAGTCACTCAGAATGTCCAATTTTAAGTGTTTCTTTCTTTCTAATCAGACTATAAAAGTTTATATTGTAACCCTTAAGGATATTTCATAAAGATACAAGCTATATCATAAAGATACAGGCTTTGTGTGCACGTTCATAAATGAGGACTTGAGAGCCCATTATGAAAATCTGGATTGGCCTTGCCAGACTCACCTAGTCCGAGGCCCGCATGCAGCTCTATAAGGGCCCAGCTCTCCTGGTCGGCACAGTGGGCCGTCTGCACCAGCATGCGGCAGACGTCTCGTGCCGCGGCACCCGTGGGAACCCAGAGCGAACGGCTGCGACCATCTTCCCCAAAGACCTTCACCACCTGCCAAGACCAGCGATAGACACATGGCTGAGAGTGTGCCATGCAGAGGTGAAGCCTACTTTCGTCATATGGTGACACACGCGGAGGAGAAATGCTGATGTCTAAATGCACAAGTGAAGAAATGTGACCAATGTGTTGACAAGTATAGTACTGGGTACAAAATGAGGGACAGAAAACTGAAAACAGTTGAGGAACTTCAACTAAAAGTACCATATCGCCATGACACCATAAACAAAAGCACATAGAGAAAGGATTAGACTTTAGTATCAATAAGCAGACAGATCTGTCAGGATAAAGGTCAGCTTGTAAAAACATTTACATAATAATAATAATGACATCATCGATATGCACCAAATCCACTTTTTCCCCACTCTCTAATAATATAGCGACTAAGAACATTGACTTCAAATTCAAGGAGGAGTGAAAATCATTGACATACACTTAGGTAAACACATATAAAATTGTTTTAGAATCTGGCCCTTAAAAGGTGTTAAGACAGAGGTTTTTGCAATAAAAACATGTAAGTGCATTGCAAAATATGTAAAGAAAGTTCTGCTGGCTTGTATAACCCTAACAGGACTGTTAAACAGAGCCAGCTGAGCTGTTTAAGAGTGAAGATCGCAGATAGGAAAGAAGTACAGAAGCCAAAAAGCTATTTATGGCTTTACAGAAAATGCAGCAACATAGTTTTTAGGTCTTTTTGTGCTGGTATCCATAGCATTGTTATTGTATTATCATGGCTGTTGCAGCTGTTGTGCCCATTATTCTGCCCATTATGGAGGTTAAACGTTGGTTGGACAAATAAAAGCAGCTATGCTGGTGCCTGCGGCCTGGAGAGCCGGCGTCTCACTGCAACTGACAGGCAGCCCGGAGGCTTCCAGCCAGGTGATGCATAGAGCAGGATCCTGAAGAGAACCCAAGGACCTTTCTCCTGAGAAACATTTGTGGGAAAGTGAATGTCAGACATCAGAAGGTAAACCTGTCGCTTAGCTGGCAAACATGGAGCTGATTAGATCCACCAGCATACAGATGGCCTTTTCGTATAAGGGGATTGAACAGGTTAGAGCGTTGGAGCAACAGCACTCAAGTTGGTAAAGGATTATTGTCTCCAGTGTTTTTTACCTCCACAAAGCACAGATTATGTGGTCTGAGATGCAATAATCATGGGAATGTATATCTAAAGGGCACCTTGCCCAGTGCACCTGGCCTGGCATCATTTCTTTTTAATGGGCCCTCTGGAGCTGTTAGTGTCATGGCCTGTTACAGGCATTCAGCCTTTTAGCCCAAGGCTTCTCTGTGTTTCAGATTTTTGCCCTTGTTCTGGGAAGATGGAATAATTCCCAGCAAGAGCTGCTGATTTAACCTCAAGAGAACCATCTCTGCCCTCGTAAAGAGAATCAGCTGCTAGCCTTGTCTCACTGTGGATTGTTTGTGGCTATTTCTGTTTGTAACTAATTTCCTTTCCCATCTATTAATTGGCTGGGGGGTTTGTACAGGTACTTACATTGATGACTGTTCTATCTCTTCTCTAGAGATGATGTAAAAACAGAATCTCTTTATGTGGAAGGAGCCTACAGGTGTGTCTCTTCGCTTACAGAAATGTAGCAGCATAAAAGTGCTAAAAGTAGGGTGGAGAAAGCAGCGTATTACATTAGGATGTGGCATGGAAACCCCATGGTTTCAGAGGCTTTCAGAGAAGTAGAAGACTGAGATTAATGCTTGCTTTCTTGAAAGCAGGATCGCAGAGGTCCATGAGAACTGGAGAATGGCATGGTCTAAGGAGACACGGTTAGACTGGGATTCCTGGAGTACCCAAACTTCCCATACTGTGACCTCTCTCTAGGCACTTAAAGACCCACAGAACCCCCAGGTCAAGTGACAGCCAGCAAGGCAAACCCACCACCAGGTAGACCGGCTCCGATATGGCACTGCCATGTGCAGCATAAAGGTCAATGCACCGGGTTCTTCTGAACTCCGCAAGTGAGTGCTTTGGGCCCCATGCACTCCATTTGTAATGTACTCTAGTCCAAATGTACTCTAGAAACCATCTAAATGGGGAATAAAAGAAACAACATCTCCGGAGAAATATCACTGTATCAATATATTCTTCATACTGGGCTGCTAATGTGCCACTGTAGCCAATAGGTAGTATCTGAGACACTGAATGAGAATGACACACTCACTGCTGTGTCAACCTGCCTGTCAGTATCCCATGGGACAGCTATAACAACCAGTCTGACCTGGATATGTCATCTGCCAATCACCAGGCCCAGACAGCCGGGGGCAGGAAGGATGACAGTGGCACGTTATATGGCTCCCATTCATGACGGCATGCGGGGATTGTGCAATCTTCCAGGGTAGGGTGCATTTCACATTCAACACTGTGATCCCCTTCCACTTAGTGTCCTTTTGTCTCTTTTATTGCTGTGTAAAGTTCAACTTAGTGAAAAGAAGGAAAAACTTTTGGTTTCATCTGAGTAGCAGAGCAACATCGTACAAAGAAATGCAGTTTAAAGGGACAGGATTTCGGAAGTTTAAGATAGCTAGCCAAGCCAGTGGTGTAAAAAAATAAAAAACAAAATACCAGGAAGGATTTTTTTAATTGGTAAGAAGTAGGAACTTTGTGAGAAGCGTTTTCAGCTGTGATTGTTGATATTCCGCATTCCTACTGCATAATTAATTTGTTTGCACCACGTTTACTTGTTTGCACTATGTGTGCCATTTCTGCATGCTGCCTGTTTTGCACAATATGTAAAGTTTACTTTAATCCTTATAGAACTAAAGATACATGTGCTTATTTACCACAAAAAACAACTCCTCTTTAAAACTACCACCATTGATTCTGTCATTGTGTGTTATGTTTTGAACATAGGTGTGTCACCATCAAAGCTACTAATAACTCTTCAGGTTAACCAGCCACACACCAACGCAAAATGTCAGAATAATGTCTTCCGAGGATATGTCACTTTCAGTTTGTCCCGTATCCTAAGACTACAAAAAGTTTGGCTTCAAGCAAGCAGGAAGCCGGGAATTTTAGGCAAGTCGTGTCACACGTACACAGAAGCATCAATCCCCCCTTGTCAACTGCTTTCTTTGCCTGAATTAACAGGTTACAGATTTCTAGAAACTTTGATCTTGCAGCTAGATAGAGATGCTTTGAGATTCCAGCTTGAGCTGCCAGTTATTTTACATATGTTTTTGTGCCTGACACTCAAAGTAGCATCCCTGTATTAACCTGGCCATTTCAGATCACACCTAACTGCGGATTTTGCCCAGTTGTTAGTAATGACACTATAATCTCAGAGTCCGCCACACTGCAGAACAATGATTTGCAATGTGCAGGATGGTGATATTGGCCGTGTGAGTGGAGCAGATCATTGGGTCGCCTCTTAGGCACATTACACATGTATGAAGCTAGGTCCAATCCTGGCTTTCTGCATAAGCAGATTGCATGTTCTTCCCACAGTCCAAAAACACACGTTTGAACTGGTGTCTCTGAATGGATAAGGCATGTGTTTGTCTGAGAATATATACCCTCTGATGGACTGGTATGCTGAAAAGAATGCCCCCTGCTTCATAACCTGTTTTCCTGAAAGATTTCTCCCCACTACCCCATAGTGGCTACGTATTTGGAACATAGATAAACCATCTCACATGGGACTGGTCCAGTCAACACCTGGACCTGTAGCGCAGTATTCTTGTGTTTTGCGTTCCTTATTTTTTTCTATCGTTTCCATCCTGTTGTTTAAATTTGCGTAACGTCAGAACCGCCCTCGTCAGGCACTATTGAGCTGTCGCCTCTGCAGCGCCCTTGTGAGGCCCGGCTCTGTGGGCACGTACGTGTGTGTGAACATGCACACGGCCCCGGCGACCTCAGTTGCCCCGCAGGCCGGGCACATCTGCCGTGCCCCAGGACAGCACTTTGCCCTTCTGCTGCACTGCTGCCTCCAGTGACGGCTAGTCCCCCGAGGCGCCGAATTACAGACGGGCTTCTGGCGTCAGTCTGCGAGATGACAGCATCCGCGAGCGGCTCTGCCAGCCACCGTGTAAATGACACGCTACCACATACCAGTAAAACTGCAACAGCGGTCACGCCTCAGCACTCAGCACGGCTGCCTCTATTCAGACCAGACCAAACCAAACCCGACAAAACAAACATAGCCGATTGGGGCATTTATGAAACTGCACGTATTGCAAAACTGTTTCACACCAAATTAACCACTTATTACCTGCTTCTGCATTCTTGAGTCACCCGAATGACACGCAGGGGTTCATTAGCCTTAAAGGTGCACCACATCATTATTTCAACTGGTGGGTCACGACCAAAAAGTGGGTCATTTTCAGTGGGTTGCAGAGACCCTGGTTAAAAAAATATCACCAGTCTCACTCTCCTGTTGTGTCCATGATTCAGTGACCATGATATTGTTCTGGATAAACTATTATTGAAGATATGGATGGATGGATGGATGGAAGGGAGGATGGATGATATTTAAAATTTCACTGTAATGATTAGCGTGACAGAACGTTGTAGTAGGTCTTCATATTAAAATTATCTAGGCTGCAGGGTCTTTGCAAATTTGCCGCAGCAATCATTGTGTCTGACGCAAGAGTGCTGCAAGGTGAGTGACAGGGACATCACATGAACATCGCCATGTCCAGCACCCCCTGGCACCGACGCCCGATTTCACTCACATGTGTGCCAGCGGAAGGAGAGTTGCCCTGTCCAAGTGGAGAGCCAATCAGAACCGGTGAGTGGGAGGGACTACAGAGCTCTGGGAAGGGATTGGGTATTGAGGGCACTGACGAAGCAGGTGACTCTCCTTCTTTGGATCTGAAAGATGAAAACGTAAAACAATACTATATATTAAAACTAAACTGGTATCTTTATCCAGAGTGACCATTGCCTTGTACTCTGTGTTTCTGGGATAGGCTCCACCGCACCCCCCC
>JAODUD010000095.1:14626581-14651728 GCA_026784285.1 Stomatorhinus walkeri | reverse complement strand
CCCCCCCCCCCCCCCCCCCCCCCCCCCCCCCCCCCCCCCCCCCCCCCCCCCCCCCCAACGAGACCCAGTGCAGCAGGAAAAGTGACACTCACCGATGGTGGGAATGGTGGTGACAATCTCTCCCAGTTTGAGCTTGTAGAGGATGGTTGTCTTCCCAGCTGCATCCAGCCCCACCATGAGGATTCTCATCTCCTTCTTCCCAAAAAGGCCCTTGAACAGGTTTGCAAACACATTCCCCATCTTGGTTCTCCTGAGGAACACAACCAAAAGAAAAAAAAATAAAAAATTTTAAAAACAGGGAGTCATATGTGACAAGCATAGTAGCACTAAGTTTTTAACCAATAAGCCTGTCCAATGAAAATAACTACACAACTTTACTGACATTAACATTTTAACAATGCTTTTAACATACAACACTGCAAATTTAACTAGAGATACACCGATACCGATATTCGAATTGGTATCAGCGCCGATCCAGACGTATTTGACGGATTAGGCAACGGCCATGCGTGGCCGATACACGTCCTATTTATTTAGTTTTTGGCAATCGAACGACAGCTCTTTCCCATTTTACATGTGTTTTTTTTGCAGCATTCAAATCAAACGCTATCTCTGCCCCTCAGTCTATATTGCTACTCAGTGGGTGTGAGTACAGTGACTTCCACCTGCTGTGACGTCATGCACATACCCTTCGCAGTACGTGGAGTGTAAGATAAGCCGTAACGATCTTGGAGTATTTTACGCTTTTAACAGAAACCAGTAGCACAATGATTTGCAATCTATGTAAAATAAAGTTTTGAGGTGGGAATAACCTCATAGCGTTTAATGGACAACCCCATTTAACAAAGCACACACAACTGTGAGACAATACAAAGCAATGGATGATTTGGGAGTTGCTAACTTAATTGAACTGTTTTGTGAACTCACTGCAGCTTGTGATACAAGAGGGGCTGCCATAGCAACAAAAGTGTAACTGCGTTGACGCCAATGGGAGAGAAACTTAAAATTTTAAGCAATCGCCACTTGTGCATACTTGTTTTGAAGATATTCATATTGAAATGCAAATGCCTCAAAAATGCTTAAAACAAATGAGGTGGAACAGTACGCTATGTTTATGGTAGCCTAATTAAATTTTTTTTGTCATACATTTATTCCATCTGTATTTACTAGCTTTAGAAATTATATATAAAGTATAACAAAGTAAAAAGAGCTCCTGAATCGGAATCTGTATCGGCATCGGCAATTGTGTGTCAGAATCGGATCGGAACTGAAAAAATGTGGATCGCCCATCTCTAAATTTAACCATGAAACAGAAACCCAGTAATCTGAAACAGCATTATGCATTACGTTAAATTTAGATTAGAACAGATGATGCATTTTAAGACACATACAATACAATCATACAATACATGTATCAACTAACAGCTTTACAGAAATTGCGGATAGGTCCTTCCTAACATCACAGATTTAAGCATAGGGTGTTCCTTTTCAGTTTTGCTTTTTGGATTAGCTATACAGAAATAAAAGAATGCTCAGAAAATTTAAATCAGCCACAATGACCAGAAACCTCCACAACTCGCATAATACGTGAAGGCACTGAGGGATTCATGAATTTGCAGTTTGCCTGTTTTATAATAATTTTTCGGTAACACTGTACTTAAAGTACTCATCATAATGGATTATAGATATTCATAGTATGTTGTGATGCATTCATGAAGTATTACAAACATGGCAACTATTTATAAAAAGGCATGACATTAAAGCCATGTTTATTATGCATTATGAATGCTGTCTGGAGCTCTCATCTATAATGCACTATAGATACTTCAAAATGCCTTATTATAGTCAGTATGATGGTCTTTCACATCTTCTGTACACCATGCCAACACAGACCTTTAGATAATGGGCATACTAGTACATATACTAATGGGTATCCAGACACCTACTTTTCCAGTACTAAATGGACATTAATTTGATGTTAGTGAGTGTTATTATTGCAACTAAAATATTGGGCCTTTCATGATAATTAGGTCATCAACTTATCACACGATATACAAGCATAACCTCGATAACTGCCAAATTGCGTTTACATAAGAATGAAAGACCCCGACATTTTAGTCAGTTACACTGCTTCCACCCTCTCATCTGCTTTCTGTGCTGTAGGTGTGGCTCAACGCTGATTGATACTTTACATGAAAATGTACATCCTGCAGCCTGTGCATCTCAGGGCCAGACTGCCCAGGATCCTCAATGTTCATATTTCCAGTACCAACATGCCAGACAAAGCTGCTTTTAAAAGCTACATTTATAAAAGTATGGTATGGGTGCTATAAGAATTTTTTTTTTTCTAAAACTGACAGCGTAATATGTTCTTACAGTATGCAAGGCAGGGTTATAATCTAATGAAAACATTTCCATAAACTGAAATAAAATAGCTACACAAACTATAAATATAGGTTCCAAAATGAACAAAGATAAAAGCAAACATCAAATACTTTCCACTATCATTTTCAAATACTATTTAGCTAAAGTAATTTGTGTCTTTGACCTGTCGTGCAATGAACTTGAACAATAGAAATGGTAAACGGCACCACACTGTGACATTTTGTAGTAGATAGCCAAGTCCTATAACTTTCCTTCTAACCCAGAAATAAAATTAGTAAAACATAGAACTAGATTAACCTGCGATAACAATAAACTAGTTATGTACCAGAGCATTGCTCATTTTCACAGCATGCATGCACATTGTCAAAAGAGTAAATGATTTTTCACCCGCTTTCCACTTCTAAGAGTAGTGTTCTTTTAATGAGGTATGGCCGGGTGCAATGACATTGAACTGCCTTAGTCTCACAAACACCATGTTTGAAGTCGGTGGTGCATTATTAAACGGTATTGAAGCGGCTTGTTTTAGAAATATGTGGAGTAACCGAACAAACCACACCATTAAATAAAACCTTTCAAGCCCTCTAGACTGTATGCAGAGTTAGATTTATAGCCAAAGACAGTGTTGAATTGTAATATTTTTTATTATCATTTATATTATTGCAATAAATACCAGGAAATATCATGATAAAACTTTAAATCCATTCCACCCATCCCTAATGGGTATATGGCATTGTAGGACAACTGTATTTTATTTTAGTTTGTAGCCATCTGGGAGTCTTTACAATCCTGAAGCAAGAAATCACATAAATGCCAGTATTGGCAGACATTCTCAGTCAGACTTCCTGTTACTTTTCCTCTGTCCAATAAACGATCAAAGTTGGTTAATATCACTGATCAGCGCCTCTGTAAAACTGGGTTGGCAGTATACCCAAAAGTTAGCAATGTGCATAAATTCAGCATATTCTTGTTACATTAATTTAGATTATCAGAGCACGCGACATACTACTGTTTCAGAATACGATGGAAGGGATAAGCACTGAAGCGGCGGTGAAGACAGCTAAGCAGCCACATCATCTTCTGAAATAGATACTGTAGATAAACAAGGTAAAAAGACATTGGCGGTGTGGCAGTACTTTTAGAAGTTTAAAGTCCGACACATTTATTAAACATTAAGGATACACCGAATTTATACAGATTACTAAATAACATTTTTTGCCATCACAATACGCCTTTCATTTGAATTTTAGGCCTACTACTAATCTGCTTAACAAATTGTAGGCATAAGTTAACATCCGTATGGGACTGAAATGCAGTCTTCCAAACAAACTGGTATGGCCATTATCTAAAGTCCTGCTAACACTTCCCTCGTTGCATGTTTCTTTGCCCCAGAAGACCTTGATCACCAAAATGGTCTAAAAACAACCTCTCTACCTAAATGGTACGCAAAAGCAACCTAGCTGGCCCTTGTACGTATTTTGTGACATTTCTGCCCAGCCACCTTTTGTTTTCATCCCCGGGCCTGTGAATGCAACGGCTAAACCACAGTAATAGAAATAGTGCTGAGAATCACATTCCAGCTGTCGGCTCAACGGCCCCGACTAAACGGCTCTGCCATCCGAAAAACACAAGCGCAGCTCTGCTGCCGTACAGATAATGCACGGTCGACCTTCCCTGCTGGGCTCACCGCTCAACCTGCCTGCTCTGTCCATGCTGTGGGTTCATCATCAAAACCGCACGCTGGGGAAACCTGACCCCGCTGTCATTCAGGATGACTCTGAGGGGAGGAAGACATCCCAGCAACTAACATAGCTGCTCGGGACAAAGAGCGAGAGGCTCGAAGACAGGTAAATAAGAACAAAACCTTAAGTGAAGAAGTGCTGAGTTTCATAAAGCACATTTACAAATGTTAAGCAAAAGCTTTAGTGTCTTAACCCCCAACACTCAGTGAGCGCAGCTAAGTCAGACAGCCTGCAAACTGCTCTCCTCACCGCCCAGGAGTATCGTTTACCTGAGCAGAAATGCTACACCTGTAAGTTAATCGGGAGAGAGGTCAGCATTAACGCAAGAGACAGCAAAACCCGGAAACTAACAGTCCTTTATCAAATTTTAAACAAGGTCTGGAAAGCACCACTTTCCAGACCCACAGTGGCTGCCAAAGGTTTACGACAACTTCATTAAGAAAGAGGGCCCTCCCAAAAGAAAATGGCCGACATCTCTATGCTGGCAGGGATGGTGGGAAATGAAATTGTAGTCATACTGAAACAGTTCAGTTCTGGTTTTCTGTTTAAATCAGGCAGTCTACAACAGGGTTATGAAGCCTACAGTGCAACCTCATCACAAATAGTAAAGACACACTATTATATTCAAAAATGAGGCTATTGGCTTCCACTTCAAACTAAGCAGTCCAGAGGGAAAACAGGAAATAAGTTCCAGAAGCCGGACACCCATCCTCCTGGTCATGTCGACTGCTGGTGATTCCTAAATGACAGTTTACTGTATTAAGCTATTCATTAAACACCCAGGTCATTCAAAAACTAGAACAATAATTCAATCCATAGACAAGTGGTAGTTCTCCCCAAACATGTTGCCGAATTTCCTATGCCTTGTCTTCCGCTATACAGATAAAAGAGGCATGTTATGGGAGTGCCATTATTTCATCTACCTCATACCTTGCTTACTCTGGTCCAAAGTGGAGAGTAATATCCAATGCCAAGCATGGAACTACATTTTTATGAAAAAGAAAATTGCAATACCCCACTTGACTCTACTACCAAAAACCACATTAGACTAAGGTTCTTTGACTTTACAGTCATTGATGAACAGACAGTATTTCTCATGAAATCACACTGCTAGTCTACCTCTTCATTGAGATGACTACTTGCAGAGAAGACCTTGACTATAGGAATGGGAAAATGATAAAGACAGATGTGCATTTAGCTGGCCAGTAACATTCAAGCTTGATGTAAAAAGTGACATTTGATCTCAAAGGGACTCATGGCTTTGCATGACAATTCATCAGCAACACTTCCACATATAGTTTTGAAAAATAGGGATTTTAAAGACCAGTCTGCAAAGTTTTAAAAATTAAACACCTTGAACAGATAAAACTATTAAGAGAACATCTCCAAATAAAGCATACTGTTGTTCGATTTCATTTAACTGCAAAGGCTAATTGCACAGACTTAAATGTTATTAGACTGATATAAGTTTTATTGAACTCCAAGACTGGACCACACCAGACATCCTAAATATCCCCTGGGAATTAATAAACTTTGTCTGACTATCAGAAAGACTTTGTGAATGACTGGTCATTTGAGTCTACTCCACAACTTGCAAAACTGTTTTCCATATACAACAAGGACCTTTAACTATCACACCAATATAATGTTTCTCCACCCAAGAGGGGCTAGTGACAGCAGGAAGTTAGTTAACCTTGAGAAAATCTAGAAAGCATTCCTTGAGATATTGTCAGCAAAACACTCTGCTCTGAACACCTCAGAACCACCCACTCCCATAGAAAAATATCAATGTAGCATAATCAGACCCAATACAGTAAATCACCATGTGCAACAATGTCCAGGGGAAACAGAATCAATTGACAAGTAAAGAATTATTCAAGTACTTTTGACTAAAGTAAAATATCAATTTTCTATGCTCATTTTGTTCACAAATGCAGTTCTTTGGCTATTACACAACCTGTAGGGCTGGTGAACAGTTAATGACCAACATCAGCAAACTAGCCACCTCATTATTAATGTTGAGCATTACCTAAGACATCGCTGATGAAAACTCATGATCAGAACGTGATCTATAAATTGCCCACAATATTTGATTTTGTGGGTAAATGTGAGCATGTGTGGACCTTTCTATGAACTGACATTCCAGCCAACTGTATCCCTGCTTTGTGCCCAGTGCCACCCGAAAGGTCCTGGAGAGGATAGGGGGAGATTAAATCAAAACGTCTACTCATAGTTTAACACGGATCAACATACTCAGTCATGGAAAGAGAAAAGACCCATCACTACCTCCAACAACCTGCAGTGCAACCGAAATACAGGAGAGTATATCCAAACGAGAAGTTACTCCCCGGCTTGGAGTTTCTATTTTCGTTATTCATCACAGAAGATGAGGAGGGAGAATGTAGTGTTTCTAAAAAGCATATACAAGTCATGTGACTAAAATTGTTACCAAGCAACGAGGCCTACATAAAGTTATTAAATTGTACTAATCGAGCCGACCTTTACCACCAGTCGTCAATAAGATACGGAAAAGTAACATAAATGAACAGCGAAGCCGGACACTGGGCGGCAAGTCCACGACTCCCCATAGCAGCTCAGTAAGTCATTAGCTGCCCGGCTACCCTCCACCCGCGTTAATGTTTCATTTGACACGCACGGGACGAAATTGTCACCGGATTCAGAGATATATCAAAATAGTATAACGAGAAGAATATGTATACAGGATCCCAGCCCACAAATGTAACTTTCTCCAGAGAAACTTTGTGTCTTTAGCTAAGCCGGCAACTCCACCGGTAGTTAACACCCATTCGACGGACGTTAGCGGTCCGCCTAAGTAAGGCCAACCAGTGCGTGGAAACCCGCGACTTTATTAAACCCTACCATAACCAGCGGTGATCCCTACACAGCGCTACAATCGCACAGGTGATTACCTACAAGCGCCATGTAAAAACGTCTATTAAAATTATGTATAATCACCGTGAAGACTGGACTTCTTACTCTTTCTGTTGCGGTCCACTTCTCCGGTAACAACAAAATGGCGCATTTCGCAAACCCAGAAGACAGCCGAGTCATAGACCCTAACCCATCGCGCCGCCCTCCAATCCCAGCGCGCACAGTAAGAGGTAAGCCCCGCCTTCCGATCTCGTTAACCTATGGGCGTCCTTTAAAGGATAACACGGGTGGGGACGGAGACTGAACCGTTCCTGCCAACGAAATATGGGACGTGAAAAGATTCCTTGCACAAGGAAGCGGAGCTGAGTGCACGCCCTGTTCTTTTATAATTTCAGCTTCCGGTGGATTTCGGGTATCTACAGACAAGGTGTCGCGTCAGTACGGACTCAATATGTAATGCTTTTAACTGTAGTGTGCGGGTTTTAATATTCTGTTACCCTGCAGATTGTTTTTCGGTCGGATCTCCTGTAGGAAGGCAGTACGAGCGAAGGTGGGTTATTCAATATAACCATTCCTTTGTGGAAATTGCTACAGTTTGTGGTACCATATTGTTGGAAGAAAACAGTGCGCCTTAAATATGCCCGTCTACCCATGTACCCTTATTCATTAGTCAGCCTGGGACCTCTGTCGGGAAGCAAAAGACACCCGGTCAGGGATGACACTCCATGGTTTGCGGTCTGCGGACGGCTACCAGTTTAAATCCTACCTGAATTTCAACTGTCAGACCTAGAGGTGTAAGGCCACAACACTACCCACTGAGTCATCACACTGCTGCCTTGATTTATAGAGGAGAGTGTGTAGCTCAGTACGTTAGGGATCTTTGCCTATGCCCAGAAGGTCATAAGATGCTATTCGTATGCTGTTTTTGCAGTTGACCCTCCTGTACGTGTGATACTGAATGTAGGTTTTCGTAGGAAGGGTGACACGTTGTTCATTTGCTGATACCTATTTCTTCGGGTTGGACTGAAGAGCAGTGTGTGTTTCTCACCCTGAAATCTCCGGATAATGGCTGCAAAAAATCATGGTAGTCAGTCTTGTAACTGTAACTTACAACATCTATGCCACATTCCTCAATGAATATCTCCAACATTCTTACGCCGGCTTTTTGCAGTATAGATTACTTGTATTAATGAAGTTAATCTTGTACACAAACGTGTTGGCAATACTATAGAAAGCCACTAGAGGGCAAGTGGTACTCGTGAATTGGCAGCTGTAAATTGTGGAGACCTTTGCTAGTTTTACAGTCCAGGATTACTTGTGGCATCTTAATTTGTCTTGGCAATGATGTTCAAAAAAGGACATATTTTTGATACTATTGGGGCAGCATAACATGACCGTAATACTTTCTGACTGACTTGTTTCATTCCCCGCACCTCTTGCTGTCTGCGGTACTTTGATAAATAGACTTTGATTTGATAAGCATTTTCTCACCAGTTTTGCTTTGCAAATTCTGAAGCCTATTAGAAAGTTCTCATTGTTCCCTGTATAGTCGGCCTCTTGATGTGCCTGGCACATTTGGAAGCTGTCAAACATCACCTTATAACGTCACAAACCTTCATCTATACCCAGCATTACTTGCATCTGCAGGCATGTTTGATATATGTCCTGCCAGAAGGGACAGCAACATATAGCTCAGGACTGTATGTGTATGGCCGTATCTCCACCCATACACACTGTACATATGTGATTGCAGTCAACATGTCACTTTCACGTCAAGCGTGTCTGGTATGGTTATACAAACAAGTCACTGCAGAGGTTATTTGAAATGATTCGCAGGAAATGATTTCAGAAACTGTTGCCCATTGTCACCCTGCATCTGTGCTTATTCCTTGATTTGTAAACTCTTATGTTAAGTTATCCTAGTAGTAATATAAACTTAAATAATAGGTAGTATTATCACACCCGTGTATGCATGAATTAGGGTAACTGGACGTCTTGTTTTGGATCAGTTTAAAGTGCAGGTGAATTTTATTGCAGGCATTCTATCTCTCCCTTTATATTTTACTGTGTAAAAATAAAGTATTACCATAATACTGTACAGGCCTAGAACCCCCCTCCAGTTTTCCCTCATCCATATCCCTGAAAAAACATGCCAGAGAATCCTGTTATTGTCAAGCCTTTGAATTTCTTATAATGATTAAAAAACACATCTTCAATATTTACTCATGCAACACCCATGTTTAAGTAACTGCTGATATAAAAGAGGTAAGATGGAGCCTATCCCAGTACATTAGTCCATTTCATCAAGCCACAATCCTTTATTAGCTCAACTGGATGCTGGTAGTAGATGGTCACTGGAGCATCCAGAGGAATCCCATATAAAGTGTACAGCTACGGCCAGCTTTGTACTTTGCGGCAGTGATGTCTCAAAAATACCTGCTGACCTTCCAGGCCATCTGTTATTTTGCTGAATGGGCCCTGTGATGTTTGGGTTATTCCCTGCCTTGTGTCCATTTGTTTCATGATAGGTACCGGACCCCCACGACAAACATGCATGAGAAACAAATGAATGAAAACCATTTGGATTACTGTGCCTTATCCCACGTTTAGATTGCTGTATCTACTCACTATACCTTAATAATCGAACATTTCATTGAGTCTAGGTTTTCCAGCTCTATTTTACAGTAAGTATACAACAACCATATTAAAATACAGTGATGTATAGTATTACATCTACTTAAGAGGGCACCGCCTATTACAACTATCCTACATTTTAAAACTGATTGGCGGGGTGGAGCTTTAAGACAGAAGTGGTGGCTTGCTGGTTAGGGAAGTGTGCTTTTGATTGAAAGGTTGCTAAGTTCGAATCCCCGCCCAGTAAGTTACCACCTCCAAGTGGTGGCTTACTACTTAGGGAAGTGTGCTTGTGATTGAAAGGTTGCTGGACCAAGTCCCTGCCCAGTAAGTTACCACCTCCAGGTGCTGAATTAGCTATCATCTGCTATGTCACACATGGGCTAAATGCAGAGGACATATTTCCTTGTTGTGTGCTCTGGTGTGTTAACAATGAATCACTTCAATTTACAGTACTATGATCTTGGTGGGGGGAGAACACGGCCTTAGCTATTTTTTTCCCACTAGGTGGGGTTGTATCCTCTTTTTTCACAGTTAACTTTTACATGGAATTCTGACAAAATCAGGATATTTGGTTGAGGTATTTTGGAAAACAGATTAATCCAATAACAGTACAGTCATGCCATATAAACAGAAGATAACTCTTGTCTTGACTGTGAGTGTACTCGTGTCGGTGGCAAAAATGACCCTTGGAGTGATCAGTATACTTTTATAATAGAACCAAAATAATATAAAACATTTATCGGCATGTGCAATAAAATGCATTACATGATTTGTGCTAATATATATAATATTGGTTGAGAAGTGAAGTTTTCTGTTGTACCTTTCATGAAGGTCCTGACCAGCACTGCCTATACAAGGTACATAATATGAATTAATTATAAAAGAAACTGAATTGTTACTACCTGTCACCCTATACCTGCAAAATGGGTGAATGGATGTTCATTTCCCTGCCTTCCTCATCAAGTTGTTTTCTAGGAAATGATCACAGTATCTGTAACTGGTAACATGAGGAGAGGGAGGGAGGGAGAGAGAGAGAGAGAGATTAGATATCTATATCTTTGTGGGATTCTCCATTCATTTCTATGGGCAATAACCCTAATTACAGCTATGATGACCTTAACCCTTACCCAGCCCTAACCATAACCAAACAAAACACATTTTTATGTATTTTATTGCATTCACAATTTTTTATAAAATTCAGTTTTCCCTTATGGGGACCAAAAACTATTCTCATAAGGTCACAATAATAGGTTTTTATCACGTTGTGGGGACATTTGGTTGGCCCCTATAATGTAATATATATACATAACCCTCACACACACAAATTACTTCTAGAATTTCTCATTCAGATGCAAAGTCTGCCTGTGCTCATGAGAGACAGGCGACCATTAACTAAATATAATAAATTGTGGGGTCTTTTAAGTTTTCTACAAGTACTCTGAAATAAGAATGTTGATATTTTGAGTTGATGTTACTTTAATCTTATCTGTATAGGTGACGTTAGATTTTTAAGTAGTCTTACAGTGATATTTTCACTGCAAACGTGTGACTCCGGGTGTGAACAACTTACCTATTTGGGGATTTTATTGAACAAAAACTGCACGTCAATATCTTAAAAATGTTTACCTGAGTGCAATATGACGCGTATGCGCCGGAAGTCGGGAAGCGGTTCATTAAGAAAGGTGTGGGCGGGGTATCGTGTGAATCGAGCCAACAGGAAAGCGGCATGATGGCTAGAGACCACGCCTCTCTCGAGAACGCACCTGCTCTTGGTTGAAATGGGTGCAGAACCCTTTAAGAGTTGCGTTGGTCATGCAACGAAGACTTCACTGGGGAGAAAAAGCGAGATGAAGAGCGGCATTAGTCCGGCATCATGTGCCCCAGGCTCCCAAGGACCGCCTGCTTGCTACGACTCACTGTCCTCTGCATCATTCTATCACAAACATCAGCTTATTTCGGGTCAGCCAGACTTTTCCTTTTGTTGCCGTTTTTCTTCGTAATGTATCTATTATAATGGTCCCTGTCATGGGTAATAGTGTCATATTTTGCATTTCAATGTCCTGTTTTTCGGTCTTTGATGCGTGTGTATCTCCAATGAGGACTATCATACTTTTTGACATGTTAACTCTTCAAAGATGATGCTCATCAGATTGTGTTTAAGATACCACACGCGGAATTAAGTATGTCAGTGTTTCAAAAGAGAAGATCACAATTCCAGATAACTAAAAAATGAAGCCGTCGGTCTATTAAATCTGTTAAATCTAGCGGCTTGTATATTTTAATCATATTGTCAAAATTGCGTGTCTTCTGGTAAAACTAGGCAGCGAATCGTGTAAATAATTGGTGATTTTCCAATTTGCTGGGAATTGAGTAAAAAGAGAAATTTATCTTATTAAACTAATTCTGCCGTCTGATTTGATAATATTGTCACTTATTTAGAGAAGCACGATATGTTGAGGTTTTTATTTATGTGGAATATTCCAGAAATTATTTATATTTATTGTTTTTGTTGTACAGTTTATTATTATTATTATTATTATTATTAAACTCTTGGTTTTCGCATTTTATATAAACGTTTTCCTTGGGGGTGGTAATAATGCAGACAAACTGAAAATATTTTTTTTCTATGCTTGATAATTTATATTATTTATATCAATAATGTGTTACAAATGCAACATGAACAAACAGCACTGTTCTACCGATGAGTGTTCCATTATGTTCCAATAGTTCGTCCTGTGAATCACGTTGCCATCAGTGTTATACCTTAGACACGTAACAAATTATGTAGGTACTTACTGTACTAATGATTTTTAAATTATTGTTTGAAAACGGCATGTTTGTGCATGATATATTTAGTTTTGCAACATCAACCTCTCTTAGATTACTAAACATTAACACATACTAAATACTGCAATAAATGCTGGATGGATATTTCACAAAATCAACACGATCTGAAATAATTTTAGATTGATTAAGAATTGTATAATCACGAAATTGTTGATATTATTGAATAATTCAACTAAGTATTTCCCTTCACATGTAGCCTTTTATAACGTAAATCACAAGACTAATCACTTGCTTTAGATATGCGGTATGTTTATTAGTTGGTTTGAACTATATTCGTGTTCCTTAGTTAGACAACAAAACTATCAATTTACTGTTAAGGAAGGTATCTTTTGAAGAACCGTTAAAGATCAATTCATACTTTATTATATAGAATTAAATACAATGTCTGACTCACTTACATCATGTGTAATATGGCAATAACAATTATTCACTGGCAGGTGCGTAGGAACTAGGGGGAAGGGGGGACCTGCACCCCCGATATTTAATTTCAAACCTCTGATAAGCAGTATTTGTATTTAAATCATTAAATGTTAATTAAAAATAGTATTAATATAATAGTTGCCTCCAAATCAAACTGTCCTACTCCGTTGTCCACTGGAATCCGTTAAAAGCTTGGAAAGATATACAGGCAGTCATCTTCTAACCGCTTATTCTGGTCAGGGTTGCGAGTTGGGCAAGAATGTTATCTATAGCCTATATCAGAATAAATGCTGATGTGGTTCAGTTTTCATCTTGGTGGGCCTATTTAGAGTGTTTGCTATAAATACTTCTTTTGCTCTCTTATTCTTCTCGGCAGGTTGATAGGCAGGGAGTTTCTGCCGGCTCCCATACCCAGCGATGCCCAGTCGGATAAAGCGCACCTTAAGCAGTGTGAACAGCTGGCACTGAACCGTCGCCAGAAGCGTCTTTGTCGGCGGGACCCGGGCTTGGCCGAAACCTTGCGGGAGTCCGTACGCCTCAGCCTGCTGGAGTGTCGGTACCAGTTCAGAAACGAGAGGTGGAACTGTAGCCTGGACGGCCGTGGCAGCCTGATAAAGCGAGGTGTGCGACTTCTTCCCGTTAATCCGTAGCGCGCAATGTGCCGGAGTATTTAAGCTGCACAGTTGCATACGGGGTCAGGCAAACTCATGGTGGCTTTGCGATATTTATGATAAAAATTCTAGGCAGTTTCTGCAATCTAAGTGAAATGGCTTGAATTGGGACACTCTGTTTGTATTATTTTGTTGAGACAAAACTGCATGAAAATGTACCACAATTAGACTAAACATTGTCAATAAGCGATATTGCGCTGTTAGAAAATAACGGAATTGGAAATATAAGCCTACTGTTAGGGATTAAAATCATGTATGATAAACAGAGCAGCTGTAAAGTAATGACGGAATCGAAAGGATTTATTGCGCGCCTTTAAGGTGCGGCGTTAACGAGGTATTTTTAGCTCGGAAAAGCGCCCAGATCCCAGAGGAAAGGGGCGGTAAGATTTTCCGCTTTCATCTGGAAAAAGTTTCTTCCTAGTCAAAATAATAATTAATTGGATCAAAATACACCCGTGTATTGACTCTGAACTGCGCCAGCAGTAATGAGAATCATCGTTATGAATCTGAGGAAGATTAATTTTGAGATATCAAGTACCTACAATTATTCCAGACAAAACCCGAAGTGCACTGCTCCGTTTTGCACTGTTTTGTGATTATGTTCATTATAATGTATAATACCATTTGTTAAAACGTAGTTTTCCGAGAAGCAAAGTCAGACTGAATTCGAGACTGTAGTTTTAATACTGTACAGTAAAAATGTTTCTGTGTTTGCTGTGTAAGCAGGGAAAACAATTTGAATGCTGGGAGAAATATATTTGATTATTTATAAGAGTTGGGAGGTTTAAGGCATGTCGTTGCCTAAAATTAAGGGGTGTGTTCCAGTTTTTTTTCAGCAGTTGTAAATATTCTGCATTAAACTACAGTGTCTGGGCATGTATGTAAGTATTATCACATATTGCAGTGTGCAGGGTCCACTTTGTGAAAACATAGCTGAACTGCATCTTCATCTCAGGCTTCAAGGAGACGGCATTCCTCCTGGCCATCTCGTCGGCGGCGCTGTCCCATGCGCTGGCCAAGGCGTGCAGCTCGGGCCGCATGGAGCGCTGCACGTGCGACGACTCTCCAGAGCTGCAGCACCGTGAGGCCTGGAAGTGGGGCATATGTGGGGACAACCTCAAGTACAGCACCAAGCTCCTCAAGAACTTCCTGGGCAGCAAGCGGGTCAGCAAGGACCTGAGGGCTCAGATTGACTCCCACAACGTTAACGTGGGCATTCGTGTGAGTGCAGCCTGCTGTTAAAAGACGAGAAGATGATCATTATTAAAGTTAAAAGCAGCCCTGCCGTCAGAAGGAAAACCCCCTCAATGGGTAATAATAATAATAATAATAATAATAATACTCATAAATAAAACTCAGCGGTCACTTTATTAGCAACACCTGCTTTTTGACATCAATATAAACAATAAGATAATCCTATAGATTCAATATATAAAATACGTAGACAGAGTCAAGAGGTTCAGTTCGAGGAAGCTTTAGAATGAGCAATTCAGAGGGGCTGAATGAATATGAATATGTTATGACTGATGTGGTATCCTGTAGTTTTTATGCAGTACAGATTCTAGAGTCTAGGTTGTGCGATAAACTGCAGAGATCCAGCCAATGGCAGTTGATGTTAATGAGAAGAGCCAGTGGGAAATGGCCTGATTTGTTAAAGCCTGCAGAATGGGTGCGAATGCAAAAATGTCATGGACCAATAAGGAACGTTTCCAACACCTTGCTGAATCCATGCCTTGAATAATTCAGGCTGTTCTGCAGAAAAAGGGGGTCTTGGTAGCAGGTAGATGCACTTAGAGTATAATGTATAATATATAATTATTAATGGATAATGCTTTATATACATTTAAACCCTTAGGGATTCCAGGGTACCTATTTGCAGGGGCCTTATGTATGCGCATTGAATCAAGAGAGAGAATGGCACAGTATCTTTTATATACTTGTTCATGTGCTTTTAACAGTCAAGCAAACAATCACATTAGTTAAAAAATGTATGAGACAACAGAACTCTGGGTGACAAAAATATGTAGAGGTTCTGTCATTGAATAACATCCATATATAGGAAAAGGAGGATTATGAGGTTTATGGAATGCCACAAATGAGAGCTACAAATGGAATGCTTATTTGGAGCCTATCCTGTCTGTTAGCACCGTCTGTGTGCTGTTATTGCAGCAGGTGCTAGGAGCCTTGTCTGCAGCAAAGAACGTGTTAATGGTGCCTCAGAGATCTCCCACACCCTCCAAGATAAAAAGTCGGTGTGGTGCCTATGGCTGCAAGGTCAGGAGACACTCGCGAGAGCCAGGTGTTCCCAGGCATGATAAAGCTTGCTGCAGGAGCCTCAGAAAATTAAAGGGCTCCTTTCAGAACTGCCAGAAATTAAACATTTGTCCTTATAATATATGAGCATGCATTTTTTCCACATAGAGTATGAGGGGCACTTACATAGTTAATAAATCCAGTCCATATATAATAATTATCTAATTTAAAGTCAGCCATCCCCCCCCCCAGGCGATCTGTTTCCGACCATCAGAGCCATCTTTCCCAGCTTTTAGGTCATGACTCCTAGGCAGCCTCTGGCAATTCCTTCCCCGGAGAGGCAGGAACAATGGCCAGGCCGTGGTATCTATCTCTGCATCCAGAAAACAAACCCAAAACAAATCAGAAAACTGAAAACAAACACAGCCTTATCTGCTAACCCGAAGCCCCCCCACTCGGATCAGATGACGCCGCCGCTGCCGCGTGGGGTTAGTAAGCTGGCTGGCTGGCAGCAGGTAGGGGGGCGGCTGCCTGAGTGGTTTGTCATTACCCCTCCGAATGTTTTAAGAGCGGGAGGCCTTGAGGGGCTCATACCTGCATGGGTGGAATTCGACTGACCTCTTTGCACACACGCACATACACATACACACCCTAACAGCCCCAGGCTGTTCCTGCCCCCTCTGCCCCCATGCCATTAGAGTCACACCTCTGCCACATGACCTGCCCTGGGCCCCCATTCTCAGAGGTACTCTTTTCAGCTGACCGCTCTATCGCTATTTCTTCCAGGACGGTGAACCCTTACCTGGCGACGGCCTGCTCTGGCTGCTTTCACTGTGCCCCGTGCACACACACACACACACACTTGCTCTCTTTCTGTCCCTGCCCTTCAGTGTAGTAACACCTCTATATAAAATTCCATTTGGCATTGCTGTCTCAGTCGTCACCCCAAAGCAGCAAACTCACCCATGGCAAATTTCTGCTATTAAGATAGGATGCCTGTTTCAGAATTTCTGGAATCTTCTATTCAGCTCAGGCAGCTTCCGGTTCTGTGGTCCATCTCTATGCTTCAAAGCTGTGCAATCTCTCAGGAAGCAAGTAGTGGGGAACACTTCCAGTTTTTAGAGATTGATGAACTTTATTCCAGTTACTCCAATTACTTATTTAATCGTCCAATCTATGATATTTCTAAACATTCTTTAATTGTTTGTAAACATTACCACCAATATCTGTGTAGTAGTTTTTAAAGTGTAATTGCAAAAATGGTCGGTATTTCCACAGTTTTGGCCACTAATGTATGATGTAGTGAGACCATTCATTCATTTGTGAGTAGAGTGGTCGAGTGATTCTCTAATTCAGTTCAGTTGGTTTTTATGAAGCTCACTTCCTGATGTAGTTTCCCCAAAATACTTAACACGTGTAAATACAAACAAGCACACAGCTGGTGTGCAAGCAGCAGAATTCAGGGAGAATAACAAACCTTGAGGGGTGCAAGGGGAACCGGTTGCTCACCTCTCCTCGGCATGCTAACTGCACAAGCTAAATTGCGGCGCTTTTCCACTGCCACCAAGAACCGAGTCGTACCGTGAACCAGCCCGTTTTCTATTGTAAGTAGTGTCCGTGCTGATGTGGCTCCGCGTACTACCAGAGCCGAAAGCGTGATCTAAACAAGATGGTTGCGAGACACCCAACTGACTGGTTGAAATGCGCGGAGGCACCATTAACTGCATGAATGTGCGTGGATTACCTGAAGGAAAACAGGGCATATTCTATATTATAATTAATAGTATTAATATATTGATATTATGCATTATTAATAGCTGTATTGCACATCATAATGTATCGATGCATTCGAAATAACCTGGAACTTGAAACTTTCCAACCGCTTACTTAAAAACATACTAGGGAACGGCTGAACGGAATGGATTTGTAATGCAGATTTACTCAAGCTAATGCTAATTCCCCTAACATTTGATCCTAACATAAGCGATTCTTGAGATGTGATAGGAGAAATTAGCACACAGTAATTCATGATGTACACCCCGTGAACAGTAAATAATCGTCTCTTCGGTTTTACGCCACTGTCGCTCTCCAAGCTTGGCAGTGCATTTAACAAGCCAATCCTTCTGCATTGAAAAATCAAAGCAAGCTGGAACTGTAATTAGTAATCCATCCATTTTCTACACCCGCTTATCCTACAGGGTCACAGGGGGTCCAGAGGCTATCCCAGAAGCAATGGGCACAAGGCAGGGAACAACCCTGGATGGGGGGCCAGCCCATCACAGGGCACACCCACACACCATTCACTCACACAGGCAATTTAGCCACTCCAATTAGCCTCAGCATGTCTTTGGACTGTGGGGGGAAACCGGAGTACCCTGAGGAAACCCCACGACGACACAGGGAGAACATGCAAACTCCACACACATGGAACCCAGGCGGAGACTCAAACCCTGGTCCCAGAGGTGTGAGGCAACAGCGCTAACCACTGCACCACCATGCCACCCGTAATTAGTAATTCATAGCAATATTGCTCAGATACAGGTCGATTCCTTTATACCAGTGGAAAACCATCAGTCCACCACACCACCTGCTGTAAGATAACGCACAGCTAATCGGTACTGGTAAAGTGCGGAGAAAATGCCGCAGGCAGAGAGTGAGCACTCTACATTCATCAGCTGCATGAAGTTGAGCTCACGGCATACTATTAATGGCTCATTATTAAATGGAGAATGGGGGCAGGGTCAAGCTGATGCGTCCTGTCCTCCTGCAGGCGGTCAAGAGTGGCCTGAAGACCACGTGCAAGTGCCATGGTGTGTCGGGCTCGTGTGCCGTGCGCACCTGCTGGAAGCAGCTCTCCCCGTTCCACGACACCGGCCGGCTGCTCAAGTTCCGCTACGACTCCGCGGTGCGCGTGTACAGCGCCACCAACGACGCCATGGGGGAGACACAGCTGGGGGGCGCCCATCGCCATAGCAGTGGTCCTCGCCCCACCGACCTGGTCTACCTAGAGGATTCGCCCAGCTTCTGCCGTCCATCCCGCTACTCTCCCGGGACCGCGGAACGTTCCTGTGCCAAGGACACCAGCTGCCAAAACTTGTGCTGTGGGCGTGGCTACAACACGGCCCTACGGCTCACCACGCTGTCGTGCCACTGCCAGGTGCGCTGGTGCTGCCATGTGGAATGCCAGACCTGCGTGAGAGAGGAGGAAGTCTACACCTGCAAGAAACACTGAGACCCACATTCAGCCACATGGTCCGAGGAGGAAACAGAGACGGGGGGAAGCAGGGCCAGTGAGAAGAGCAGGAGAAGTGGTGGGATGCAGAAATCTGAGGAAATGTGGCGTCATGTTTAGTATGACTCACAATAAGCATGCATATCCATGCAGTTCATACCATATCCATACCAGTCATCTGTTTGCTGGTGAATTGGACGTAGGAATGCCTCAATGCAAACACCACAACAAAGACTATCCCTAAAGGGAGAACTAAAGACTAAATGTCAAGTCTTAACCTTTTCCGTGCAGCGTTGCACATAAACTGAATGAGGGATTCACAGCATATGGTTTTGAACGCTATCAGGAGGGTTGGCCACGTGTCCCATCAGCATGGACAGACCTGTCACCCTATCTGCTGATACGAATGAGATCTTAACAGGGTGTGGAGAGCCACCATCTATGGGTGCTACATGTGAAACAGATACTGAAATGTGGAGGTGGACTTTTGGTTGCGTTTTGGACCTGAGGTCGCCAGTTATTGAGGGCAACATCGACTGAGTGTGTCCGACTGTCGGCGACCATTTTCTCTATTGTGCCATTTGGTGCCAGTGCCTTCCCTGTGTCACCGTCTTTGCTGCTGGCTTGCTGCCTGTGTTCTTGACTCTGAAAACTCTACGGTTGTGTGGAAACTTAATGTCGATCTTTTTGCCTGCTTTCTGCTGTAAGAAGATACAAGTGGGTCCTGGTGTAAATACTGGAATAATAATTAGCACTTATTTCCCAGCTGTGTACTTAGATTTTTATATACAATTACCAGGTTGAACCTTGTGTTCAGAGGATCTCCGATCCACTAGTTGATTATGGATCTTGCTGATTTATTGTTTTGAAAATTTTGTTAATCTTTTACCACCTGGTATGTTCAGCTGTGTTTTCTCCCTCATTGTATGTTTTATTTGACTACTTCCCTGAAATGTACTTTTATGATTATGTTTTGCTCTGTGTTATCCAGAGTATATGTAATACCAGTAAACAGTTTTCTATCATTTAATACGTCAGTTACATGCTAACGTTTTAATTTGAAATTTTTCTTGGAGTAATTATTACCTGTGGCCAATGTTTAGACAGTGAAAATATAGTCAGTTCTCCATATATCTCCGGGGGGTTCTGGATCCAGTCCCCCGTGGATACCAGAACCCACGGATGCTGAAGTCCTTTGTCTGAAATGATATAGTATTTGTATATAAGCTCCCTATATCCTCCTGTAGGGTGACCAGTCTAGGACAGGATTTATAAACTTTCATTTCAATCAAAAGGACCTGGATTTCATTTAAGCACTGAGTTCATGCTGGGTGCTGATTGGTCAGTCTCCTATAATCATGCATGTGCCACTAATGTTAATTTGAAAAGGCTGGATGAGTCATTCAATCAAGGAAACAAACCAGTCAAAGCACGAGAAGAACTAAACTATTTAGCAACGCACAGGAGCCTTTCAGTTTCAGAGTAGTTTGTAAAACCTGAAGCAGCTCAAAGTGTCCCCCCTGAAATGGATTATCTGGTCACCCTGTCCTCCTGTATACTTTAAATCAGGAAATTCTGGTCCTGGGGGGGGGGGCAGTTTGCAACACAGTTTACAAAAAAGGGACACAATGGTTGTAAAAGAAACAGTACAAGTGTCATGAAGGGATATTTCATTCTTTGTGCATTAATGTGTTTTTTTTTTTATTTTGCTTTTAAGCTTTTGTTTGAATGTCTTCCATGTCACTGTTATCAAGAGGAATTTATTTCGTCGTTAGCATCAGATGTTGCCACCCCAGTACCTCATTTAAAGCTCCACTTTGTGTCTCTCCTTCTGCCTTTGAAGTCACTGGTTTCCCACTGTTCCCCCCTCGTTAACAATTAAATGAAATTGCAGTGTTTATCCTCTGGACCCCTTCGTTTTTCCACGACGACGGGTGAAACGTGCAAGCGGTGTCCCAACTTGCTTTCGTAGTGTGTCTTTTTTATATATATAATTTCCTAGTTACTGTTATTGTTTGCTTGAGCTAAGAAGAAAATTATTTCATGCCCATGGGCAATTCTCCCCCCTTTCTGCTGCTGCCTTCATGAGAGTGTTTGGGGAGAACTGGCAACCCGGTGTAAGATGTGCATTTCAGGTTCATTTCAAGCAGTTTAGGAGGACAGTTAAAGAACTTTGGGGTTCATTCTGTCAGAGATAAAGGTCCTTCCCCCCAAAGCCTGGATGTTATTAGCGGAATATTACATCTTTGCTTTGTCAGACAGCTGTTTTTGTTGGCCACTGATCAGGGTAATCACAGGCAAAAGTTTTTGATGCCAGGAAGGAAATTCCCAAAAGCACCACTGTTAAATTACACTCATTGATCAAACCCCAAGCATTCTAGCTTACTACATAGGGTGACCCAGACAGATCTGCCACCGCAGTTCATTTGGAGGACCTCATCATCTAAATTAGGATCTAGAAGGCATGTATAAGCTCACCCTGTCTGCTTTGTGGTTCTGCCATAGGATCACATAAGAAAACCAGCTTGCCCCCCGAGGAACTCCGAAAATCTTCCTCAGTAAAGGCAGTTAGCCAACCATAACAGTCTGACATGTTAGCACGTCTAGATTGTCTTCCGCCCATTTTTAATATCCACCTACCCAGTATTGGGTCCAGGAGCATATCCCAGAAGCCTCAGGGTACAAAAAATGGCACATCATCCATGTGATATTGTATAGCATTTAAATCTTATTTTGTTATCATGTAGCCTCATACATCACTACAGCCGCAGATACAGCATGGATATGTCAGTGGTGCTTCATCAATGAATAACACATTTATATAATCATACGTAACAGACAACAAAATCACTCTGATAGTCAATGCTGACCAGTTTTATTAGAGTAAATATGAAAATTCCCATGAAAGTCCACAACGTGACCTTTTCTCATTTCCTTTCATCGGACGGCTTTGCTTTTTATATAACGCCGAGTGGCCAGGCTTGATATCCGATTTCACAACCAGTTTTTGCCATTTCATTTCATATGCCTGTCTCGAAATGCTGCGTCGCCTCACCCAGAAGGTGCTAATAGCAGAACTCCCTCTGTAACTTATCTGCTCTGTGAATATTTGCAAAATGTAAAGAGCTGCATCTCATCCCTAGCTGTGACTTAGCAATGATCCATATCACTAATAAAAAATGATCCCCCATGTCGCTGCTTTTCCGTCTGTAACTCGATTGTACAACTTGTGTTATCTCCAAATGAGTAGTGAGTTCATTCTGTTAATACACTGCAACTCTGGTTTTTAGCCAATCCATTATTAAAAACATTTGTAATTATAAAAGGCATGTATTATCTCAAATGGGGAGAAAAGTAGAATCCATGCTTTGTGTTCCTATTGTGATATGTGGGGGGTGAAACCTCCAGCTTTGAGTGAATGCCTCTCCCCTGCATCCCCATCAGAGCAGCTCTCCTCTTCCTCTAGCTGATGTTCTTTCCACCCTTCATCCCCTCATCCCACCTAAAGCAGTTTGTCAGTAGCAGTGCTGTGAATCCCACCTCCCATTTTTCCTCGTTTTAATTTCAGTCTTACCGTATGGTATTGCTGCGCTTGCCTCTCCTCAGGAATGTCATTTCAGCATTTTCTTGGCTCTCATTGGTTCCTTCCAACATGACGCCACCAGGTTTTTTTTTTTTTTAAATGAAGCCAATTCTTCCTGTTTTTAATAACCTCTGAAACAGTTTCACTGTGGCATTTGGTGCTGCTGAAGACCACAGTCAGGCTCTCTCTCAGATATGAAAAATAGCAAAAACAAGCTCCCTCTTTAAAAACACAGAGATGGACTCACACCATAGTAACATGTGATTCGCGAGTTGACACCTGCATGCATGCGATCAGGTCTGTCTATAGCATGTGTACCGTTCCCAATGGCATTGTAAGCTCCCATAATCGCTGTCTGTCTCAGTCACAGCAATGAACGCGGACGGGGAAAACACAAAGAGGAAGCCGCCAACATCCTGCTCCCCTTTGAACTTTGCAAATATAGAAGTTCCAGGATAAGACACCGTACTCATCATACAATGGGCACAGGTGCTCATTAGTAATACTGCAGACAAAGCAGGATATGCTTAAATTGGCAATGTGGCAATGTGACCTGCGATAATTAAGCAAAACAATTAACTAGGACAACATGGACCTAAAGCTAATGTGAAAAAAAGCTATTTCAGACTGTAGTCTATTTCTAGAAATGTTCCTCAAGCATTGAATATTTCATATTTTATGAATAAAGTATGTATACAGTACATACAGTGTGTGATGTTTGTGTGTGTGGATTAGGTTTATATTACTTTGTGGGGACCATTTTTCAGCTCCCCAAAAAGATCTGTGAATACAATCAAAAAAGAAAAAATGCCAAAGGTCTTATATTTTGTTTGGTCACTTATAGGTAAGGGCTGGGTAGTGGTTAAAGTCGTCATGTTGGGATTTGAGTTTTCACCATAGAAATGAATGAAGAGTCCCCACAAAGATATAATTACAAACCTCTGTATGTAACTTTGTGACAGTGAATTGTTACTCTTTAATGGTTCTGAGGTTTTTTCCCTGTTCTAACTAATATGCTAGAAAACTACGTATACTGTTCTGTACTGATTTTTGTATTTCCTTGTAAATTGCATCTAATCTATGCTATTTCATCTTGAAGTGCTTCAAAGTGGAAACAACTCAAAGTAAATGAACAATAAGAACAAGTAAGTAACAGCAATTACACTGAAAATATGAGAACATGAGCCAACGCGCTGAGGTGTCGGCTGCAGGCCCTCTGGGATCTTCGTAATGAACACTTTTCCTCACGCTCAGCTCACCCTCCGTCTTTTAGGGACTCAAAGACAGCTAGGGGGGCTGGGCGCTGTCATGAATCAATAGAGGCTCTCATTTTGGAGTCTGTGCAGTGTATGAGTCAGCACACCATCCCGTCTCCCAGGATGTAATTACCGAAATGCTTTCTGAGATTGACGTCTGCCGATATTACTCGAAATCACTTTGGGGGAGACCCCAATTATTTTGACAACTGTTAACTAATAACAGTGTATAATTCATTAATTGTGGATTCACATCTTTTGTACATGCCAAATCTTGCTGAAACAAATTTCATGACAGAACATCTCACCCAAAAAAAAGAAAGATTATGACTCCTGGCTGAGGCATACAGCACTACAATAATGTTGAGTACAAAGATATCAGAAAGACACAAAGGACTTACATTTATATTGTATCTTAATGGCTGAAGGTGAGAGAGCAAAGGCGATAGCCCTAAACCCTTTGGGGACCGCGCTGCAACTTAATGTGTTGGCCTGGGTTAGCAGTAGCAACACTAACCTAACAGCACATGGATTAATGACTCCTTGTGCCATGAGGCTAAAGCGCTTCCCTCCAAAGCGGCTGTCTGGGGCTTCGTAGGTTTCCCTATAAAGCATATGACTTTATACGGAGAAATGACATTTACTAGAGTCAGAGTAATGGTGCGGAAGATGGTATTTTACAGCTCACAGCCAGGACATGAGGACTGCGGTGGAGGCGAGGAACTATCACTCCAAGTTACATTTTTAATAGAGGTCTGTCAGTTCTGACGCTCCATTAAAGTGAAGAAATAAGCACGAGGGTCAGGTGGGACGGGGGGTGGGGGGTATGGAGGGGGGGATCAATTCAAAAGAGTTGAGAGCAGACAGCAGGAGGGAGGGGGTGAGGGAGATGAGGAGAAAAGCTGAGACTTCCTAAGTGTAAGAGGGAGAGACTTATCTCTGGAAGTGGGATGGGGTTTGGAGGGGATTGTCAAGGACCCCTGGGGGCCAAACTGAGTTCCCTGCTGCCCCCACTGCTGTTGTGTTAAATGAACTCTTAAATTCTTCATTTCCTGGTGGCCTTCGGAGTGGACGCGGCCCCAATGAGCAGGAGCCCTGCTTCTCACGCAGGGGCTTTCACAGAGGGTGGGTGTTCAGTGTGGCAGGAGAGGGGCATTCACAGAGGGTGGGTGTTCAGTGTGGCAGGAGAGGGGCATTCACAGAGGGTGGGTGTTCAGTGTGGCAGGAGAGGG
>JAODUD010000095.1:14584222-14618172 GCA_026784285.1 Stomatorhinus walkeri | reverse complement strand
GATGGGGATGGGGGTGGGGGTGGGCTCAGAGCTATCCTGGTGCCAGGGCAGGAAAGAGTGGTGCACCCAGCCAAGATAATGAAGCAGTCGGTTGAATCCCCATGACATCACCTTACCTGTCAACAAGTGACAGGATGTGTCATTTACTGCAGGTCATTGTGGGTGGCTGGACCATGTTTAAGGAAAATTTGCTCCCTATGATACCATAAAACTAAATTGATATTATGAACTTTGATTATGTGAAAGTGTGATGAATGAGCTGAAGAATAAGTAGATTAGTTCAGGATGATGATAGTCATGAAATTCTTTGTTATCCTGCTTGACCTAAGAAATCAAATGAGGGATTGCTGAATTTAAATAACAAGACATGAAATCTCTCTGTGGATTAATTGTACTTTTGTCTGGGTGTGAAGTGCTGGAGGAGGAGCTGCAGGCAAAAATTAACCAAATCTTCCGTCACCTGGAAAGACTGGAGATATTGGCCAGCAAGGAACCACCGAACCGACGGCAGAATGCCAAGCTGTAAGACACAGGGCTGCTCGTATCTCAGCCTGAAATTGAGTTCCTTTTCCTGAGTTTTTTGGGTAACCTGTCTGCTAATTGCTGCTCCTTTTGTGTGGAGAATGTCACCTGAAACAATTTAAGTTAAATGCGGAATCTAAGAATCTTCTGGTAGAGGAGGACCTACCTTTTGCAGTAAGCTGGGGTTAGGATAAGGAGAGATGTCTGATTATTGAAATGAAGAGCTCCGTTATTGTATTCTTGAGAAAGGTGTTTCACTTGACTTGCTTCAGTGGTGGGGAAAGACTGATTTGGGGAAATTATGGTGTGTTGGATAAAAGTTCTGAATAAAAGTCATTACTACTACTATTACTACTACTACTAATAATAATTATTATTATTATTCTTGATTTTACTTTTGCTGAATATATTTCTTTTGAAATAGAAATTCTTCACTAGGAAAATCTAAGAACTTTAACTTCACACACAGAGAATAAAACCTACAGTCCATTTAGCTGCTCAGGACACCCACCTTTGCCAGGTCTGTGCTGCTACAGGTCTTGCATGCACCAATATGGGCGTGAAAGGTATACAGTATCCTATGAAATTCCCAAAGAACCCAGTAGCCACCAGTCAACATGTTTTCAGGACTGAGCATGTCCTTCAAGCTCAGCAAACACCTTCTGAACTCAACTGCTACGCAGTTCCGTCTAGAACAGAATGCATATGAAACGGGTTGTGATGCGTCAGTGTAACTGTAGTGAATGTATTATCATAGTGAATTATTGTAGGCTGATGAGTATTAGAATTGTTATTTTACTTTATAAACATGGTATTTCATCAGTGTGACAAGAACCTGTGCTGGACCCTCCACAGACGAGTAGACCAGTTGAAGTATGACATCCAACACCTTCAGAGTGGCCTTCGCAATTTCCAGCACAGACGATATGTCCGTGAGGTCCAAGAGCGTGAGAGGGACGAGCTGATGGCCCGTACCTTCACCACCAACGTTAGTGTCACAGCACTCTGCAAAGTTGTATTGACTCTATCTTCTAACGCCCCTAACTGCTGCTGCTCATTCCAGCCTTTGCCCTTGTTTTGCTATGTAGCCTGTTTTGGGGCACTTCTGGCCATCAATGGTCATATGAGCTGATATGTCTCCCACCCTTAGGATGCCGACACCTCCATCTCGATTGACGAGACACTTCAATTCAACACCAACCTGAATGATGCTCACAAAGGCATGGATGACCTTCTTGCAAGTGGCAGCAGTATCCTAGATGGCTTGAGGGACCAGCGGAGCACATTGAAGGTCGCACTTAGTAATTGGACATTCTGTGTTATGTGCGAGATGTTGGGAGGATGATAGACTGAGCTAATGTTCCTAGGGAGAATGCCCTTTCTGCCTCTGGTCCTAGATTCCCTTTTATCTAGGCGTGTCCTGGGTGATGCTGTAGATTCCCTTTGGCTGGAATGGGCAGGGAAAAGGAAGGAAAGACATTCTCCCATTGTTCAGCGTTTCTCACACTAGAGGATTGTTTGCACCCTACAGCTGTTCAGACAACCTGACTTGCTCTTAATGAAACATGCCAACATACTTGCTTTGTACATAGGTTTGTAGTTTTGGTCATGTTTTTTTTTTAGTAATTTATAAACACATTCATAATGCATTATAATGCATTCATAAAGCATTACAGACATGGCCATAAATATTTATAAAAAGGCATAACACATTATATCCATGTTTATTATGCATTATGGCTGCCTTATGAAGCTCTCATCTATAATGCATTATACAGTAGATACCTTTATAATGCCTTATAACAGTCAGTATAAGCATCCTTAATGCTTATACTTACTGTTATAAAGCATTATAAAGGTATCTACTGCATAGTGCATTATAGATATGAGCTTCATAAGAGCATTCATAATGCATAACACACATAGCTATAATGTTATGCCTTTTGATAAATATAGCCATGTTTATGCTTTATGAATACATCCTTTGTTATGAAGGTGAAGTGAAAGTGCTTAGTTGTTGTTGACACACCACAGCATAAGAAAAAAATATGTCCTCTGCATTTAACCCATATGTGACATCATGACATAGCTGGGGAGCAGTGCTTGGGGGCAGCACCTTGTTCAGGGCACCTCAATGGTACTTTGCTTGTCGGGGATTTGAACCAGAAGTCTTTTGATTACAAATGCGCTTCCATAACCATTAGGCCACCACATAAATGACAAAAACCATGGCCTTAAGAAATGTATTAGTATTACTGTAGTGTTCACTCAGGAACCATCAGCGATTACACATGTTAAGGTTCCATCAGCAGTGGACCCAATTCCACTGATAATCTACTCATGAAACCCTTATTAACCAGTACAGAAGTTTGAAAACCAGTGTTCCCAGATTGTCTGTGAGTCCAGCAGCACTAGCACCCTGAAGAACACCTGTACTGCTCCATACTTCTGCAGGGCACCCACAAGAAGATGCTGGATGTTGCCAACATGCTGGGGTTGTCCAACACGGTGATGCGTCTGATTGAGAAGAGGGCCTTCCAAGACAAATTCATTATGATTGGTGGCATGCTGGTCACCTGCATCGTCATGGTCTTGGTAATTAAATACCTGAGCTAAGGGGAGCCAACTTCTGCCAGGGTACTTGAGGGGTTGAGCACATCAACACCCTTTGTGTGTGTGTATCATCATGACACCATGATCTTGCGCCACACAGGCAAGTGTTGATTTTTTTCCCTTTTTTTTTAAGAAAAGGACAAGTTATTGAAAGCATTCTGAAATCTTGAATACTGCTCTATTAGATGGAATGTACATGAAAATGAAGTGCAGACATAACATTGAATTGTGGAAAAAAAATCAACATAGAGGAAAGTATCTTATTATCTGTGATTGTCTCAGCGAAGCGGAGTGACTTTTTTTTTATGGAAGGATTTTGAGAACGCAGAGACCTATAGCTTGATGACAGGGAAACACCCTCCCGAAGGATTTCCTGCCAGTGTTACTGAGCTTCAGGCAGGCGTTCCCTGTAAACGCATGGCGTCACACAAAGATTTACCACGACGGCTGCACTTCTGGTCCTTTCCATGCACTTCTTCAGTGGCACACCATAGATGAGGAGTTCTAGTCTGATTCATATTCAGAGGAATTTTATGAAGTTGTGTGGATTAAGATATGAATGGGTAATGCATTTTTAATAGTTCTAAATATGTCTAGTACTGAAGTTTAATTTTGTTCCATGACCCCTGAATTTTTCTGAATTTCAGACCAGATGGTAACAGGAAGCAAATTCTGACTTGTACCTATAAATCCATTGCCTGTCCCTTAACATAAAAAGTATTTCCCATAACTGTTATAATACACAATAATTAATGTTTAAAATTTTTTTAAATGTCAATATATATTTTACCATTCTTATAAAACCAATTGTGGTTTGAAATGCAATGCCTAAAATGTAGCACATCAGAATTTAATAGGAGTCAAATCTTTAAATTGCTGGTGGTCTGGATGAGTAATAACTAACCCAATGCCGCAAAGAGGTGAATACAGCTTACACCTTGCAGGCAGGTGGATGTATGTCAACAGGATCTTGGGCTTTGGTTCAAAATGTGCCCTCGGGAGAGCTGCAGAAAAATTCCACCTTTCTGTCTTCCCCGCTGGTGCATGTCTCTCAACTGTCAGGAAATTAGATTTTTTTTCCTTCCTTCCAGGGAATCGCCAATGTGTAGTCAGAGGACAACTGTTTGTGTTGTCCTTTTCACTGTTTTGATCGAAAGCTTTCTCCAAGCAATGTAGAAACAAACGGTTTTGGTAATATTTCTGTACAATGGGTCTGTTACCAATCATAAGCAAAGCTGGGGACATAGTCTCAACAAAGGCCCAGCAGAAATGTGAATATGATGGTCTGTATGGACTGAAAAAGTGCATTTAATAGTTTTGCCCTATTTCTTGTCTTTGTTTGGATTAAAATTGACATAAGTTCTGTGATCAACTGACTTGCTTCAGTTTTCCTTTTATGTCCAAGAAGGCAGTTTTAATGTGACAGTCAAATTTGATCCATTTTATATATAATGTATTAGTATGTCTTAACATTTGACTTTCCTCTATTGTTATTCAATTGTTCTTGTGAATTCTTTAATACTGCTTTATCCCAGACTTTAAAAAGCTGTTTTCATGAATTGAGAGATCATTTTTGCTTTCTTTTCAGATTTCCTTACTGTGATAAGTGAGCCCTCATCAGTAATATACTCATTTCCTTCTGAATCTTACACATTTCTAATAACTTGGTTTAGTGAGTGAATCGTTTGGATCTGTTATGACTTATGTCAGTCAAATGGATAGACATCATCTGGGTAACAGTTAATTTGTCCTGCTGCGAAACCCGTTTCAAAGTTAAACTCCCAGAGCAGTACTTCAACACCAGTTGGGTGAGACTGATTCCATAATTTTTTTTTATTACAAAGAAGCATTGTACAGCAATATTGCAGTCAGATGTTGACAGTTTAATAAAACTGCTTCCAATAATGTTACTGTATTCCTTCCACTGTACATTTATTTACAGCAATAAGCCTTGAGCACATGAGCTTGTGATGAAAGGTCATAAATAATGCTTTAAATTCAGCAGGAGCAAAAACTAGATCACACACAGAAGCGGCAGGTTCACACACTACTGCCTTCCCCAGCTGCACACAGGCCCATTTCTTTAACTGGCAGCTTATGACAGGGGTGCCCAGCCCTGGACACGAGAACATTTTAGCACCTGATGGACACCGAAGCCCAAGTGAGGTGCAAAACGTTTCATAATGCAACAAAGGGCTTGAGCTGAACAAAACCTAGAATGTCTTTTTGGCCCTGAGGCACAGGGTTTAGCATCCCTGGTGTATGGTGACACTGTCTCCTAAAGCTCAGCCAAAAAGCTATGAGGCCCTCTAGTGGCAGCTGATGAGACTTTCTTTTTTACTTGTGGATCAGAGAAACACATTGACAAATCTGTCCCTATCTATCTCTGCTTTCAACTGTCATATCTCAGATGCTGGTCTTTATGTACAAGAGGGGTGGAGCAGAAGGCACAGTGCTCAGCTGTTAATCTGTAAAAGCCAGGACAGGCAATATAGGTGTTAACCATTGAAAGAAAATTCAAGTTCTCTCTCTCTCTCTACACACATACATATATATACACATATATACACGTGTGTGTGTGTGTGTGTGTATATACATACATACACATACACATATGTGTATATATGTGTGTGTATATGTATGTACACACACACAGTACCAGTTTAGCTAAAATACACATGCTTAGTACTCATTTTAATTTTGTCTCACAGTCCTTGTATATTAGATTTCATTAGGCATAGGTCCCAATCCAAAAACTTAAGCCATCTATATGACGGCATCCATATTTACAGAGGGAAAAAAAAACATGCTGCTTACACTCCAAAGATCCACCTGAAAAACCATTCGTGGAAAAAAAAAAAAAAAGAAAAATTGCAGTACCCTACAATCATAAGTTACATGCTACAAAAGCAGCATGGTACTGTTTCAGTGCAATCAATGTTTCACAATGAGTATGACCTTTTAATCCATGTGAGTGTTTATGTGTCTCTGTGTACATGGAAGGGCAGTTTATTACCCAAGGTGGATTTTAGGGTGGTACTGTGCTTTGGGGAATTAAACTCCGAGAGCCCTTGTCATCAGTTCATATACTGTGGTCTATTCCACACAGCCAGTTGAAAGTAATTACAAAGAGTTAATAAGTTAGCAATATTTGTACATTTACTGACAAATATGATTGACGAAATCAGAACTTGTAAACCACTATTCATTTTGACTAGATGTAGGCTCAAAGACACGTTAATATAATGGGATGTAACATCCACTCAAGTGTCTTACATCATTTTCACAACTACAAAAAGGATGAAGCAAACACGACAAGACCACTGTACGGCCATATGCTGATAACAGCAAAGTTAGCTAGAGAATATCATTTATTTATTATTATTTCCTTAAGGACCGCTCAGGATTAACTTGCTGGTTATTTTTAGGTCAGGTATTTTGTATGGTCCTTATTTGTTACCTTCTTCACATACTGCATCCCAAACCCAACTTATGGCTTCAGCCATTGCATCTCTTTGGCTGTTGGAAACAAACTTGATACATTAATCTCAACTACAGCGACAGGAACAACAACAACAATAATAAAAATACTCCAGTGTTCTGGTTTTCTAAAAAGTCTGCAAATTTCACTCATTGTGCCTGCACCCAAATCTCCAGCAAATCAATTCTTCTGCCTCGGTGAAGATCCAGATTCCAGGTCCTGCTCAGAATCTGGAGATGTAGAAGTTTGAACCCCCACTCCCCCCTCCCCCCTCCCCTCCAGCAGTAGGCCACCATCACAACGCAGCAAACCATACTATCATAGGTCCCATCCAAGACAGCAGACTGGTTTCACAACCCCAAGGACGACCAGTGTTGCTTTCAGGCTGTCAGGCAACTGTGGCCTCTTCTGCGTTGGAAAACATGGCAGTCAAGCTAGGGAAATAGGGGCTGGTGTGGGTGTGGCCATCAGATTGAACTCCACTCCTGCCCCAGGCAGCCCTGTGTGACAGGTTGCCCTCAAGAGCCATGATTTGGAGGGTGTTGAAGGTCCTGCCCAGAGAAGATGGGGTGCAGAAGGGGATGCAAGTGCAGGGCTGCAGCAGCAGCAGCCGCGGTGGGGCGGGGTGCGAAGAGCGTGGGGTAGAGAGCCGCGTGTGGGACATGATGCAAAGCCAATGGGGTTGGATGCAGGGCAGAGGCGGGTATAATGTGGATAGGCTGTCCGGAGAGAAAGGCAGTAGGGTGGGCGGGGATCAGGGAATGGCCCAGGGAGTGGCCTAGAGTCGGACCAAGGGGGGACAAGGAGATGGGGGTGAGGTGATGCTGAGGGATATGGTGCACCTGAGCCAGCTGGTGCGGATGGGGGTGCTGAGCATGGGGATGGATGCCGATGGCAGCTGCCGTGGCGGCGTGGTGCTGCAGGATGGCGTGCTGCACGGTGGTGATGGACGTGGCTGAGGGGGAGGCCGCCGGCTGCTGGATGTGAATCTGCTGCAGGGCCGGGGGAGGGGGCGCGGGGGCCAGGCTCACGGCATGTGCGGCTGCTGCCGCCGCTGCCGCTGCTGATGGGAAGCTCTTGACCTGCTTGGCCAGCAGCTGCTGCTGGATGTGCTGCTGGGCTGCCTGCTGCAGCTTGCTGTACTTCTCCATCTCCTCTGGGGTGAAGGTGATGGGCTGGCTCTCCAGGGGAGCCAGAGAGGAGTCCTCCTCTGTCTCCATGCCCAGGTCGTCTTCTTCCATGCCAAGGGGGGCATACCCGGGATAGGAGTGCAGGGGCTGTGTTTGTTGCTGCTGCTGTTGGTGCTGCTGCTGCATGTCTGGCAGGAGGGGCTCCAATCCCGGGGTGGGGGCTTCTTGTCCTGGCTCGGTCGGGTATGACTGAACCAGCATGCCTGGCTCTGTCTCATACAAGCTGGATTCTGGAAGAACCTGGACCTCACCAGTGGGCAGCCCAATGGGGTCCTGAATTACCCCAGCCTTCGGACTTTCCTCCAGATGTTGGGGAGGAGGGGGTGGAGGGGGTGGTGGGAATTCCCGAATGGGCTCCACTAGGATCACTTCACCCCCAGTGTCCGCGCTTTCACCAGACACTGCCTTCTCCACCTCCTCTGGCCGGCGCAGTAACGGCGTGGGTTTCCTGCCTGCTGGGAGCTTCCCAAACAGAGGCAGCATAGCCTTGTTCCCAAGGGAGGGTGGCAGCTTGGGCCCAAAGTAGCCCTGGGGAGGGTCCTTCGGTTTGACCCCTGCCTTGGCCCCCGTGGTGCTCTCCTCCGGACCCTTGCGTGACTGAACCTTCTCCAGCAACTGCCTGGCCGTCAGGGAGTTGCGCTCCCCTGAACCTCCCCTGTCGGCGGTGGTGCGGCTGGTGCTACTGCCCCCACCCCCTCGGGGGTGGCCCACAGAAGAGCTGTTATTCCAAGACGAGTCCTTGCGGGGGACACCCCGGGAGGAGGAACGCGGAGACTGTGAGCGGTAGATGCGGGAGCGGTTGAAGTCGCGGCGGTGGTTAGAACCGGCACGGCCATGTTGGCGGCGGGAGGGGGAGCCCTTGGAGCTGGGGGAGCGGCTGACGGAGCTGCGGCTGCGGCTGTAGCTGCCGCGCCTCCAGGAGGGGGCGCTGCTGCTGCCGCCGGAGCTGCGGGAGCTGCTGCGTCGCCGGCGCCTTGGCCGGCTGCTGCCGCTGCGTGAGCGGCTGGATTCTGCTTCTGAGGACGACGAGGAGTAGCAACGGCGGCGGTGCCGGGACCTCCGGGGGCCATATTCCGAATCAGAGGAACGCTTGGAGTGCCGGCTGTCCTCGCTGTAGTCACTGTAGCTGTCGCTGTAGCTGCGGCTGCGCCGGCTGTAGCGGCTGCTACCCCCGGAGGACCACTGTGAGCTGCTGGAGTAAGAGCGACTGTGGGATGAGCATGCTCTGCCCCGGCGCCGCCGCTGTTGCTGACTGCGCCGCCGTGACGACCGGCTGCGAGAACGCTCCGAGTCCTCGCTGTAGTGCCGCTGCCGTGACGTGGAATTGTGTCGGTGAGAGCGGTGGGAGGAGCCCCCATCCTCACTCTCACTACTACCCCGCTTGCTGCTCCGCTTCTGTGCCGGGCAGGATGCTGAGCCGCTCAGGGGGTCCGCAGGCCTGGGGTCAGGCTTATGCCGCTTGGCACTGTTATGCTCCTGCGAGGTCCCAGGCTTCTCTGGGCCTCTCCCCTCCTCCTCATCCCCTTGCTTCCCAGGCTCCTCCTTCATTGGCCGCTTCCTCTTGCTGGCCTCAGAGGTCTCCACATTCCCCCCCTCATCCTTGCCCTTCTCTTCTTCGGATACCCTGTTCCTGCTTTTCTTTCGCTTGTGCTTCTTTTTCTTCTTTTTCTTCTTCTTCCCTTTCTCCCCCACAGCCTCCCCCTCATCTCCCTCTCCCGCCCCTTTATCCCGGTCTTTTCGCCTCAGGCGCTTGCCAGACTTCTTGTGCTTTTTCTTCTTCTTCTTCTTCTTGCTGCTGCTGTGCTGAAGCTTCTGGTTGTCCTCTCCTCCATCCCTCCTATCCCCCTTGTCTGTGCCGGAGCTTGGGGCCAGTGGGTCCCCAGGCCCCTCAACCGGCTCCGACTTGCCGTCGGATACAGCAGCGCTGGACTGTTTCCCGACACGGGTTCCCTTGTTGCGTGAGAGCTTGAAGTCAAAGTAGAGTGGGTTGCAGCTATAGGACAATGACGGCTGGGCACGCGTGAACTCCAAAAGCTCAGAGGGCCACTGCAGGGTGGTGCTCTCATCCTTGCTGAGGACAGGGAAGAAGGGGCCCGTGGGGAGGCGTGGTCCCACGTGAGACTCGCTGCTCTCTGGGGGGTCCTTCTCAGCACCTTCCTGCTCGGCCTTCACTTGGGGGGCTTCAGCAGTCGCAGATTCCAAGACCGGCAACTCGGGTGGAGCATCTGGCTCTTTTTTGTCTTTGTCATCATCGCTCAGCTTCTGCATAGGACTGCCTGCCACCTGCTGCTGCTCCTCTTCTTCTTCCTCTTGGTTCCCGATCTGGTCTGAGGCCTTCATGAAAATGAGGAATTGGAAATGTGGCTTCACACGACAGTGAGCTGGCGGCACATAGTGATAGTACTGGGGCTCCTGGCCCGAGAAGCTCTCATCCTTCTTCATCATCATCTTCAATTTTGAGAGGGTGGAGGCCAGGGAGCTCTCTTCATCCACCTGCTGCTGCTGCTCCTCCTCCTCCTCCATGCTGGGGCTTTCTGTGCTGGTCGCCCTTGGTGTCTCTGACACCTCCTCCCCCTCCTGGTCCTCCTCTGCCAGAGCCTCCTCCCCATGGTCTGTGAACACTGCGGCTGCGGTCTCCAGTTTGACCGGGGTTTTCTTGGCGAAGGAGAATGACACACTGACCTTGGGCACTGGGGTGGCAGCAGAGGAGGGTGAGGATCCGCTACAGTTCACGGAGAAGCCAGCTGTAGCCAGTGACTCGGGTGAGGGGGCGCCATGATTGGCAAGCACCTTGTCTGGGGCTGGAGGCCCCTCTGTAGACAGATCTCCAACAGAAAGACCCTCTGAGGGGCCCTCTTCCTCTGCCTCACCATCCACAGCCACAGTGGTAGGCTTGAACATGGGGCCGCTCCCAAGGGCACTGTAACAGACAAAGATGCTCATGAGATGCGGCCCTCACAGCTGCATGGCAGCCGGCCTGTGGGGGGCAGCACCCACTCACCAGTCCTGCTGCTTTCTCTGCTCAGCCAGCTCATGCAGCCGGCGCAGCATCTTCTCCTGCTTCCTTTCGTCCCGCCGTGACCGTGAGGACACGTTGCGGGCAAATTCCCTCTGCTTTAGCTCCTTCAGTCTCTGTAGCACAGGAAGGACGCAGGAGTGGGGGATGGGGATAGAGGGGAATTAGGAGGGCGAAGGTTAAAAAGTAACCTGAACGCAGTATTCGGACAACAAATTCCCTCTGAAGCAATATGTGTACTACGCTCCTGCCCAAGATTATGACGAGACAGTAAATTTATGTTCAGATTTTCTCCAGACTTACAGACGGCACTGATTATGGACCCAATGTGACTGAAACTTGTGACTATTCAATTTCAGCAGCTTTACATTTTGGAGAACCTTGGTAGCAAGTCAATGCTGAGAATCTCAGTGAGGAGAAAACCAGTTCTAACTGGGCAATCACCAGAGCCACAACAATCGTACTCCTGTCCCTCACCCCGCCCCCTCTTCCATTTAGTTCCTCAAATCAATCCATCATTACCACCACTCCACCAGAGGGGGTCACTGGCACCTTACCTGTGCCTCCTTCGTACCCCAGATGTACTTGCGCTCATCTCTAAGTGTGTGCACACGCGCAGGTGCGTGCGCATGTGTGTGTGTGTGTGTGAGCGTACTCACGTGTCTTACAGGACAGATAGATAAATAGATAGATAGATAGTAACTGTCATGAGAAAAGCAGCAGCAAATTGCAAACCACAGCTCAAATCTATTGCACTCCGGTACAAGGTGCACAGGACAAGGTTTGGAATGAGGGAGTGAGGGGGATGGCGAGAGGAGGACAGGGGTCGACGAATGTTTAGTATGGGGGGGGACAGCGCAGCTACACGATTAGCCATTACCAACCATAATGAAAAATACTAGAAAGAATAACAGAGAGACTGAAGAAGACAGCAAAACAATGTCATGCCTGCAAGAAGGGCAAGAGTGGCGGAATATATACGACCAGAACTAGGCTGATCCTAACCTTCTAATATACAGGCGTTTACTGATAAAGGCAGTCCTGGAGAAAGAAAGAAAGAAAGAAAAAAAACATTTCATCTCACATGAATGGCACTTAATTTGGCATCCTACATCACAGTACTGACACTACCAGCGACAGCGGCCCACCCCCGCCCCTCCTGGTTACAGTAGATGAAAATCTGACCCTGTGCAGACTGGACATTGCCTTTGAAGTGCAAGTGGACATCCGCGAGCTAGTGGAGTCGATGGGGAGGGAGACAGAACACAGGAACACCCGCTCACGACATATGGAGAGAGGCAGCAGTCAGGAACACGGGGGACACAAGCGAGCAGAGAGAGACTCACGCCTTGGGTCTGGATGCCCACTTTTATAGAGCGGGTGCTGGCAATACATCAGCTGAAAAATGTTACAGATCGTAGAACAAAAACGGAAAAAAAAAGAATAAAACAGAAAGGTAGATTTTACAATTCCCAAAATTATATATTCCTTTTGCTGAAAATGCAGTTAAAAAGAAAAAAATCTGCCATTACTTGGTGAGCCTGCTTCATACATGGATAAGTGCAATGGATGAGGTAGGAGGGGTCGGTGAACAGGGAGCAGTCACAGGTTAGGCCAAACTACATCTCCGTGGGCTGAGAGAGGGAGTTATGGGAGATCTGAAACAAACACCCCCCCCCAGCCTGTGCTGAAAGAGGAGGGGGGTGGGGGGGGGGGGGTGACAGAGCGGTTTGCTAAACTGGACACATCTGGGGGAGGAACCTGCAAGCTGTGCCCAGCAGAGATGCTCTTTAAAGTCGGTCATCCCACATCAGTGTCGGTAGTTTCTCACTCTCACACCTCAAGGGTTCGGCTATTACACACTGTGTTTAACTGGCACTGCATCACTTGCTTCACAGTGTGGCTTATAACCCTATTTCACATGCTCATTCAGCCTGAACCCAATTGTTTGATTTCCCAAATAGTGCAGAACAAGCAAATCAAACAAAATGTGAATATTACAATTAATGGCACTTTTTTTTTTTTTTTTTTTTTTAAACACAGTGGTCACCGATTGTGTTTGTTTCATGCATGTGTTTGATAAACCCGGGCATTGTTGACACCCTTCCAGAACATATGCAGCATATGAACAATGGCTTAATTCATAAGATGGCTCCTATGAGACCAGTTTTGCCAGTCCAAGTCTCTTCAGGGAGGGGAGGGTTCAAATACAGTTCTGCAAAAAAAAGACGATGACTTTCACATGTCTGGATGCAAAAAAAGCGGGAGTGTGGGGGGGGCGTTCTGTGACAGGCGAATACAGCCACGAAGCCTCCTACAAGCCCAGAGGGCGGTATTACCTGCTTATGTGCGTGATCGTAGGAGTTGATGTGGTTGTCAAACTCCTGATGTTTCTGGTACTGCTTGTCGCAAAGCTCACAGTAGAAGTTGGCCCTCAGGTCTTCCAGCGCCTTGGCAATGGCCTTCTCCTTCTCAGCGTAGTCCTGCAGCACAGAACAAAGGAGCAAGTGCTCAGAACACAGGTGAAATGTGAGCTTACTGGCAGAGAGCACCAGGATAAGGATCTAACACACAGGCATGCGTATTAGACACAAATGTTTATCTCACCATCATCATCATCATCATCCAGAAATTCAAGTTCGCACCCACAACGCACGTGGATAAAAATCAGCTGTCATCTGGGATCAACATTTTAAATCCAGCTCTCTTACAAATGGAACAATCTCAGAGAACAAGTAAGAAGGAAACATTTAAATTTCGCTTTTTAAAGCTCAAAGAAGCGTTTAATCAGACCAAAAGTTACTAATCTGTATAAATTCAGCGCAGCCTCATGTTTATTACATTTGGATAGCGGAGCACCACATGCTAATGTTTTGGTAAAACATGAAGATAGTGAAGTGTCGGTGAAGAAAGGGAGAGCTCAGCAGCTACATCATCTTTTATAGGAGAAGATATTGTGGCCAAACAAGGTAAAAACACATCAGTGGTTTGGTGGTACTTTTTGCAGCTTAAACTCCAACATTTATTACATGTATGGATGTTGAATTTATACTGATTACTAATTTTTGGGCGTCACAATACACACCTCATTTATATTTTAGGCACACTGCTAATCTAACCAAATTGTGGGCAGAAGTAACTGACAAACTGGTGTCCGGACAAACGTTAACATTTATGATCATTAAATGTATAATATAGAAAGCCCTGGTGATTATTGCAAATGTGACACTGTGCAGCCCTATTTTAAACATAATAATACAGTACTTAATAAAATAATAATAATAATAATAATATGGAAAGTATTACATTTGGCACTTACTGTCGTTCCACTGATGTCTTGCATACCAGAAGGGGCATTTGTGAGGTAACATTAAAGCAACTGCTGTTTTCATGAGCATCACAAAGTTATTACAAACCATTGTATTTAACTCAGATTTTTTATATAATGGGATTTATGGCAGTCCGTTCACAAGTTGTCTATAAATTAGATGTCCTTAACCCAGGGACTTACTGTACCAAAAATTCTGTGTTAAACCCCAAGTAATCCAGTGACGCTGGCTCAACAGACTTCATAGTATAACACTTAAGAGTCAGTCACACTTAAATTTAAAAACATTTTTCAACAAACAGTATATGACCTCGTAAATTTAAATTTGAATCTTAATACTTTTCAAGGCCTTAATTGGTTCAACTTGAATTTAAAACTTATGACTTTTTAATACACCAGGGACACCTTGTAACAGTGCCCCCGACTGAGCCACCATGCCACCCAGGATGCAATCCCTTCAGGAACATTCTGCAGACACAAAGAATTACAATGCGCCCAGCTTTCTGACATAGATTATGTGAATTTCATACATTTACCATTAAACCTGTAATGTAGAACATATGCCATCTGTATTCTAAATGAATGCAAATTCATTACAGTACTGGTATGTACAGTTCCAAAAATTTTTACATAGAAAAAATAAAAACCAACAACTAGTTGGGGGAAACTGCCTAAAGCAGAACTGAAATAAGGCCAGTGACTCATGGAGTCAGCAAGAGGGTCGTACAGGCGGCATCTGCAGCTTGGCTCACTCTGAGAATTCGTCGTGACAGAGAAACACAGCCTTCCAGCTCCAGTTTAACAAACACTGAAGTGCAGCAGCAGAGAAGCGATGAGGGGGAGCATTAACAGCGAGCAGGCAGCTGTCTCACTCAGGTTTAGGCATTTTCCCAATTATTTGGATGGCTTCCATAATTTAGTGTTACATAAGCCTGCTGCACTGGATTCTGCCTGGACCTCAGACAGCAAAAATCCAAGAGGCCCCAATAAATCAGGTACCAAGGTAACAATGGCGAGTGAATCCCTGGAGTAAGGCTGCTTTTGCACCCTTGGATGACGTGATTAATTGGACATGCAGAGGAAACTAAGCAGAGAAGGTTGATTTATCGAACAGCCAGTCACACAGAAGTAAAACAAACCTGACCTAGCTTTTCACTTAGTCCTCAGGTTACCCCAGATGTTAAACTACTGAGCAAGTCACTCAAACTGTCCCAATGAAATAGCAAAGAGAAGTCTGAGTGATGCATCAAGCTGCTTTTGGGTATATGAGAATCTTGCAGTGGTTCTCAAAACAAAGTCAGGTGATGGGAAGTGTACGGCCTAAATGAAACTCGCCTTGTACTTCTGCCGCAGCTCCTCTGTGTCCTCCTTCTCCACCTCCAACACTCGCCGCTTCTCTGTGGCATCCTCAGCGTAGTCCAGCTGCAGAGAGGACACCGTGTCAGGCAAACCCCAGAGGTGGCCCCCATGCACTCAGGTGACATCACACCAGGACGACGTACCTGCAGCGCTCCCGTTTCACTGGGAGCAACTGGGGGCCGCCGGTTTCATACCAGCACTTTCCACCTAAACCCCCCGCTGACCTTCAAAAGCAGGCCAGCCACTGCTTCCCAGCTCGACCCCCTTTTGTGACCGACTTTCATCCTCAGTCCTACATTTGATCCCTTTTTAACGCTCCCCTCACCCCTCCACCATCTCACCTCCATCTCCATGCGGCCCATTCCCATGACATCGTATTTGATGATGATAGGCACGGGGTCTGTCCGACCTATAAGCAGGAAGGAGAAAGGAATGGAGAGAAAAACAGATGTGGTGGTGAGAAAAGACTGGGAGGGAGGACACAGGTCAGTAGCCAGCCTTGCTTGGTATAATGTTGGGTTAGAGGTCTTGCCTTGTGCAGAACCCGAAAGCCTACCACCATCAACAGTTCACCAGCCATTCTCACAGCTTATACATTCTATCAGCATGTTTACCAAATCAGAATTTCGGAAGGGGGGTGTCATGACAAGCCAACTGGTGGGGGAACGGGGGCGGGATTGTCAGAGAATGGACCCTAACACTGCCGTACGTCTGGCTTCAGAACAACACACAACTGAACCTGGCTCTACCCTAACCCCCTACCCCCGCGCCTGGACTGCTGCAAAGCTGCAGCCTGAATTGCAGTAAGGCTTCCGCAAGGACAGGAGTCTTCAAACAGTGACAGCTGAGCTCTGCAGAGGGATGCGGGGGGGGGGGCTGCGGCTGAGCGTGCCGGGTGCAGGACGACTGGTGTGTTAATGATACACACTGCGAGCTGCTCTGCCATTTTGTCGTCATCATGCATTAGTAATACTGCAGAACGGCCAGAGAAAGACAGCACTCTGCACGGAAGCACAGGAAATGGCCAGCGACACCGGTACCCCCACCATCCCTGACCTCCAGCTCCGATTCCAGCGCTGCAAGCTGTGAAAAGAGCTGGATAAGAACATTAACCCGGGAACGGACAGGGGGTGTACATAAAGGGAACAGAACACCAACCATGGCAGAGTTCAGACATACTGTTTAATCCACAGGCAAAAACAAAGCAGAGGGAAACAAGCACCAAACTATGGCAGCAGGGGAGGGACGCGGGCTGGGGATCACCAAGTAATGAAAACAGGGACTGGTGGTAAAGCACTTACCTGGGGGGAGGGGAGGACTGGAGGACAGGACTTGTACAAAGTGCTGCTGTTATGGTTTGATGATAAATGATCAGAGGCTCCAATCACCTGGTTAGATCCCCCAACTTCACCTTCACTGACACAGTATTTGTGCCTAAATTATACCCTTGGGCAAAGCCGTATTGTATTTAGCGATTAGCGCTCTTTTTGACTGAGCTAATATCCAGAGGAAGCAAAGGAAGTGTTTTCATGTTATTCCTGGAACATGTACTGATGGTCAAGCCTGAACATTGAGGGTGGGTTGCAAGGCAGACACCACCGTAGCCAAATAACTGTAAAGAATGGTAGCTGTGCTAATCCAGCCCACAATCCAGCATTCTGCTGCGGTGTCAGCAGTCACTGCCCAATGATATAATTCTGAAGTAGCGACATCTTGTTTTGCAGACACGACAGGCCGAACCCTGACCCCATCCTGCAATGGCCGCAGAACTGGCCCACATGGGCATGGTGCACCCGGCACACCTTTCAAAAAGCCCTGAAGCGATCAGCAGGGTCTCCTTCTCTGTAGACCCCATCATCGTGATAGCTGCCCAGCACGTCCATGACTGCTACAGGGAAATCACGGAAAATTTACCAGCGTATAATAATAGGGACACCAAAAACACTGTGATCCAATTAGTAAAAGTCACACCAGCTGTCAGCGTTTACTACTCTGTGATGCAAATACGTTTTTCCTTCAGATTTCCTCTATGCTGGTGTCTATATGAATTGCTGTCACCCAGCAGCAACCACCGTTTTGTTTGCCTGTGTTACTCATTTCTAATAAATTTTTTACATTGTGCGTAAACTTCGCAAAGTCTGTGATGGAGCGCTGCACAGCGGTGCATCATACTGATTACCTGAGCTAAATACAATACAAAAGGAAAGAACACCTTTATTTTATCAAAAATGCTATGGCAAAACTAACTTCTGGTCATGTGTGCAAGACAAGATGCTATTGTCACAAGCAAAAAAAAAAAAAAAAAAAAAAAATCTGCAATAGGTATGCAAGAAGCTGCAGAGGATGTTTCATCAACAATCATCATTATAATAACCAGGCTGAATAGGCCATTGCGGGGGTGTGTGTCTCTGCGTTCCTGCTTCATATTCACTGGCAAACGGCGCATCGACAGAGAACCATGTGCCTGTAGCTCTGCATTTCATAAAGGCACTCCATTAGGAGGCTGTCAATCTGGCTTACTGGTTTTGCTGGGGGAGTGTCAAAAACCAGAGTGGCCCTCTATACGCCTGTCGCAATTCCCACAAACACGGAGAGGGCTCAACATCGCTGAGAGGAGCTACGAGGGCGAGAAGAGGAATCTGCATTTTAAACAATAGAATGCCCAGTTTCATTTTTATTAATGATTTTGTCTTAAAACAGTGGTATCCCTTCTTGCATTACCCATTCCAATAGAAAACATTTAACAGTAAATGTTTGAAATGAGCACAAAATTTACAGAGGAATAAGCAGCAGAATGAAAGCTACAACGGAGGAAGAAGAAGTGAAGCCTATGGCATTTGTGCACTGATGATGTTATTTAAAAAAAAATAAAAAATTAAAAAACCGAAAAAAATTAAAATTACCACTAAGTTTACCATCGCCGCGACACGGCCAGGATCATACCGCTGCAAAAAAGAAACACCATATCGGTTAAGGAGGAATGCTGCTGGTGGAGCCCAATCACCGACACCAGGTGACCCAACACCTGCCCACCACCCCGCAACAGCCCAATGGTTTTGGGTGGCCCATGCTCCCACCACCAAAGCCATTGGTTTCACCCAGATTCTTGGTTTCTCTCTAGGAACAAAATTTGGAGCATGATCCCAGCCCATGAAATCTGTGGAGTACCTACTGGACAAGGGGCACCAGAACCACAGACTGATGGGGACGTTAGCTGCTACCATCCAGACCCGACGGCATTTAGCAATTGCTCAGTTTTCGGCTGTAATTTCCGCGTTGCTGCTGCTTTGACTGATAATGACATATTTCAATGCAGTGGATTCAGTTAAGAGATAATTCGTAATCATCTCTGTCAATCATGGTAAGATTGTTTCTCTCCCCCCCCCCCAGGTCTCCATACATTTACACAGCCACGCCTGAAGAAGCAGCTGACAGCCATGGCAAGGGAAGAGGGATGGAGCGCTGTACCTCTGGCTGTGCAGGGAGCTTTGTTCCAGAGCTCTACAGCCATGGGCACAGCCCAGCAACTCCGCTGTTACCTGAGAGAGTCACAGAGCTGCGTGTAACTATGCACCCTTATGGATGGCCAAAGGGGTGAAGGAAGGTCTACTACACTGGCTGACGGGTGGGACCAGAGGCCTGTGAAGTCATGAGAAATGCGAAGGCCAGGAATCTGCTGACGACAGCCATGGAGAGCTCCGCTCCACAAGCGGCACATGGACAAGAGAGACACAGTTCATCTATTGAGCTAACAACTGAAGGCGGTGTGGGAGATACGAGAATGTGAAAAGTAAGAGGGCCTACAAGGATCCGTCACCTCGTACAGCGAGGGAAGTTAACATGACACCTATATTTGGCCTTTAACCTTTAAAAGACCTCCAGCACACCATTTAAACCAACAAACCGGAGCACCAATCACAAGACAAGGCTCAGCAAATGAAAATGCAGTGGGGTGATGCACACTGAGGCAAAGCAGTCAAATTTCCAGACAAAACAACCCTAACACTAATTTCAATAAATTCAGATCAGAGATGTTATGTATTCAAAATCCTTAAATATCCATACTCACGTAAATTGCCTTAACTAAGAACAAGCTGAATAGATAATGCATAAAGAAATGGACTGGTTTAAACTAATATGTACAAAGTGCTTAGTCAGTACTGCCAAACTGTTCCTGATATTACTGCTGTGTCCAGATAACTCCCCAGGAAAAGCGCAGTCCGGCTCCACAGGGACTCCATTAAGCTGTGCCTTATCAGATATATCACACGGGACAAGAGGCCACAAAATCATACATGACTAATCTGAAACCCAGCACACGTGGCGGGTAGCTTAAGATCTCCTGCTAACACCACCCCCACCTCTTATACCGTCCATGTTAAGCCTTGAGGGAGGGACAGAATTTGACTGTAGAGAAACAAATATTTTGAGGCCTCTCTTCCAGTACATTCCACATTATAAATACAAACATGACTGTAACTCGGTAGGGTACCTCTTAGAATAAACACTCAGACTAGGGGTGCGTTCCACCTCACCAACTACCGTACTTTTGGTACTTTCCCATTTCCATTGACTTCTGGTCAAGTACCAGTCCCAAAAGGGTCAAAGCAGTACTTCTTTGGTACTTCAGGGTGGGACTTGAAATGCTTTCTTTGTCGATTGGTACCTGCCTCTAAAACAATACAGCTGCCGTCTTCGAAAAAAGGAATCCCGAACTGTGATTTTGTTGTAATAAATCACGGGGTATTTATAAAGCAAAAATAAGTTCATAAATTTCTCACAAACCCATCTAGGAGTGATTTAATCAGCAAGGATGAAAATGATTGTGATTGTCTCAGATGATACATGTAGCATAAGCAAAAGCAGCAGAGATAAACTTTAAACTGATTTTTAAACATATTAGATAATCTATAAAAGAAATAATTAAAATAGCAAAGCTAGCTAAGGCAAAGTAAGGTACTTAAACATGTTGGTTTTACACTGGCATAAGAAATGGTACCGGCACCAAATGATATCACTAAGAGAGATGATGTATTTTGTACTGAATTTGAAAAAAGGCTGTAGCATATTATACAGCTTGGCAATGGGCAACATTAATACCAACATGTTATGCACATGCAATTCTTACACCGCTAGTCAGCTGTATTGGAATAAGGCGTTTTCTTACTTTCAATTCTGTACAGACATTATAGTGGGGGGGCAGGGGTTAGGTTTAGCTAAAATATTTTTACTGTTACTGTCACAGGGGAAAAAGAAAAAAAAAAAACTTAGCAAGCTTTGCAATTTTAATTATTCCTTTTATAAATTCTTATACATGTTTAAAAAACAGTTTAAAGTTTTAAGTCAATAGAAAAGTAAAAGTACCAAAAGTATGGTACTTGGTGCGGCAGAAAAGTGTCCTTACTAGCAATGTAAGAATTGCATATGCATAACAATGCAATGCTGGTATTAATTCCGCATCAGTCGTATAATATACTACAGCCATTTTTTGAATTCGGTACAAAATACTCAGTCTCGTGCTGTGATGTCATTCGGTGCCGGTACCAGTATTTATGCCAGTGGAAAACGAACACCTTAAAGTGCCATACTATTGGTACTTTCCACCTGGTGCGGTGGAAAAAGCACCTTAGATGACGCTGTGTCAGATGTGCCAGCCAAATAGGCCAAGGAGCCCTTAATGCCGCAGGAGCCACCTCCTGTAGCTACCATCCATCTGAAGGACTGTTCCATTTGTCACCAGCTGAGAGAATTTAAGCTTCTAAGTGTCTGTCTGTACTCCTCGTTCCTTTTTGATTGCTCAGATCAGCTCCTGTTCTAACAGGGACACCGGATGAAGTTACACAAGAGAGAGATAACAGAATCACATTAATCTTCCTGAAGAGAAATTTCAATGGCTTTCATGAGAATGGTTTTACATTTGCACATCTTATACAATCCTCTTCTTATATAAAATATACTCCTTCAATGGGTGGCAGAGCATTTGGTGCCGAAACTCTGGAAATCACTGTCACAATGTCTGAGATGTTCAATCCAATTCGACTTTTAAGCTTCAATTAAAAACATCTTATTTAAGAATGTTATAATACATCATCCACTGACATCCAGTTTGTGAGGTTAACCTTTGTTTTGTCTGTTGATTTTGTTTGTGTATTGGACTAAGTATTGTAAAGTGCCCTTGAATGTGAGAAAGGTGTTGTGTAAATAAAACTTTTTGCAGAAGACTGGCCCTTGCTAGCCAAGATTTCAATGTTCTCTACAAAAGGGGGGGGGGCAGTGAGTGGCAGTGGGTTGTTTAGTCATTTTGGGTCTGAGATACACTGCTGCAGCTTGGGGTGAGGAGGGGGCTGCTGTGCACCCAGCACTGCAGCCTGTATGCCGCAGGAGGGATGAGTGATCTTTACTGAGCACACAGGACCTTTCGTGCTGTTTTGTATTTTTTTGTTATAAAAACCTGGAATAACTGGCCTCAGGATCTGCAAGCAAAATATAGCACTAGTTTTTCTGTGAAATACATGGGCAACAATTTTGTTCCCAGAACATAGTTACATTGTTCTAGTGCTCTAGTTACATGTCCCAGATTGTGCCCAAAATGTACAGGGTACAGCACTGCTATGAATGAAGAGAATAGTCCACAGCTGTTTAACAAAATGCTAACTGATTGAATCTTCCTTTCAGAAATGTAGGAAGGAGCAGGTGACAGCAGATTTCGGATAAAAAAAAATGGCTTGAAGGAGAGTCTTTTGCCCTTGCACCTGGAAAGGAATACAAATGACTTTTTCATTTTCACTGGAACTGTACAGTGGAGTGGGGCCATGGGTGATGGGTAATGTGTATTTACAACTAACACTGAAGGCTCAAGACTCCAGAATAACTATAGAGTCCTCTGAATTCCTGTGTGGATCAGTCCCCAGCCGATTGTAAGGCACAGAGAAGAGCTACAGGAAGCTTGGGAAATGAGAGGACCAAACCTACTTTAGTCTCAATGCTCTTCACCAAGGAGCCAAATTCCACTAAGGAAAGGCAGACAGCAGAGAGAGGGGATCTGAAAAGAACTGGGTCTCCCGATGGACGCACAATGGCCGTCGTCTCATTGCGATCTGGGACAGAATCTCGCCTCTACTGCTGCGCCAAATCAAACGTGCCCCAGGGGACATTTCAAGCAGACGCCTTTCAGCAGAGTCCACGGGAAGCCACCAATGACCTGAAATGCTTTGCGGAGCAAGTTTTTGGACCATCTGTGTTGAAAAGCATCACAAACTTGTTATTCACTGACCCACAAGGCACATTTCAACTTAAACCCGAGCTCCAGTCTAATGTTTTCCTGGTTTAGACTAATCAAAAGAAACCCAAGCATGTGCTTGGCAACAACGATTAGATTACAGTCATTCTTTCAGGTTAATTTTAAAACACAATCGCATGCTTAAGCAAGCACATACAGAATAAAAATTATGAATTAAACTAGCATTCTGTTAATGCTAATCTGCATTAGCTGCATTAGTCCTTTCACATTATGTCCCAATATTCTGCCAGATACACTGGTCAGAAAGGGTTGAGGTCACAAACAAAACTGTATACTTCTCATTGGGCAGCTCTCACTAGTCCTTGAATCCCATTTCTCAGTAAAACCAAACTGTGTCTGAATGCAGTCAGAAAAAGAATCTTATGGTTCTTTTCCACTGCCATGAAGAACTGAGCCACATCTGAGCCATAACTTGAACTGATGATTTCCCTTTATAAACTATCTGAACTGTACTCAAACTGACATGGCCTTGCTTACTAGCAGAGCCAAAAGCACGACGGAACTGAGTTGCTTGCATCATCACCATCTGACTATGAAACATAGGGTGATACCGGTGATCTGCGATGATATTTATGGATTATCTATAGAATATTCATTGTTAGTATTGCACATTGCACTGTATTGATGCATTCCCAATAACTCAGAATTTAAACATTTCCAACCACCCACTTAAAATAAAGTATTACAGAACAGCTGAAAGGAATGGATTCATATTGCAAATTTATACAGCGAATGCTAATTCTGCTAGCATTTGATCCTAACATAAGATGGCGATTCTCAGACTTGTTAGTGGAAAGTAGCACACAGTAAATCATGATGTACACTGTCTGAACGGTAAATAAGCATTTCTGCGATTTTACATTACTGTTGCTCTCCAAACCCAGCAACGCCTTTACCAAGCTGACCCTTTGGTAGTGAGCTGGAGCCGCACTGTAACTAGTCTCTTCGCTGTACTGCTTCGTTTCTGTATGCCAGTCAAAGGCATGCAGCTAGGCTTACTGGCATCCACATAATGCCCGTAATGTATTAATACGGTCTGGCACCCCATCCAGGCTGTCCTGCAGTCTAGTATCTAATGCTACCTGCAAAAGGCTTCAGACCTCAACATGAATGAATATGGAACTCGAATTACTGGAAGTGCTTGCTGTAAGACTCTTTAATTAATCTCTGTGCAGGCAAGACCTTAAGTCTAGCAAAAAATATAATGCCGGGTTATATAAAGGGTACATTTAAACTGATCCTCCAGAGCTGAAACAGTTTAACAGTGAGACCCTTGCCTAAGCACAACAAATTGTTCAGAAACCAGCAGTCAATTTACAAAATCATTATAGAGGGTAGCATGAGTAAGCACATTGCTAACTGCTAACCTAATTTGTAGTCATTGCTTAATCTAATTACCAGTTTGGACCAAAACATAATGCAGATCCCTCATTGTGGATCTAATTAGTTGCACTAGGGAGAAAGATTTTAAAAATAACTTCAAAAATACCAAGCAATGCACCCTTTTACACAACTTCTTTGTGTTAAATATCATCCGTGTCAATTTAATCAATTAGGCAGAACATGCTCAAAGTGCTCTAACCACATAAACTTATATTTCCATACAATACCTGAACTGTATGGAAGCACAAGACCTATTTTTACAGGCCAACAACTTACCGCTTCAATGGCTGTTTCCAGACTTACTGGACAAAGCAGAACATTCCAGCAAAGCCATTATTTTTGATGGCATGACAAGGACAAACATCCCAAAATAAAAAAGGGGTAATGCAGACACATCATGGTTACCAATTTAAATTGCCCAAGAGGTTCAGGAGCAAAGTACTTTGGGTCCTCAAAACATTAAAGTAGTAAAACCTTTCTTAAAGACATACTGACACTGCATCTGTAGTTCTGCATGAAGTCCACGGTTTCTCAACCTAGTGCTTCTTAAACCCCACACAGTTCACATTTTGGTTCTCTCCCAGATTTCAACACACATGCACCAGGTATGTGGTATTTTTGATTGCTTGAGTATTTGGTGCAGGTGGACTGGGTTGAGAAACAGTATTAGTCCATCTGAGAGGAAAGATTTTTGAGGGTGAAAGCAGAAGTGCACACCTGCATCAAATTAATGTTTAGTGAAAGTGGGAATGGATACATTTTAGCATCACAGACATTTTTGACATAACTTTTCATTTACGAGATATCAGAATTGCTCCCAGAGAAACTCCCAGAGCATCTCAGTGCTGACGAGCGAGCAGCAATGCACTGTGGGAATTCTGACATTTCTATGCTCTCCCATCCCATCTCAGATTTAATCAAAAATAAATCTTTAAACCTTTAGCAAAGTAACTGTGTAAGATGTCTTACAGGCCCACACTGATGGCTGCAAAAGCAACCTAAGGCGAAGGAAGCCACGACCTTGAGGAGGAGAGGAGGGAGAAGGAGGGAGGGTGCAGACGGCCATGAAGAAGGGGCCCGGCAGCTTACAGAGGCAGAGGCAGGAAAACAGGCTGCCCTGCCCCCATTAAGAAGCTTACACTCATATTTTCTGTCACCATTCTTGAGCAAAATATTTTTCTACTATCATTAGCATTACATGCTGTATTTATGAAGATGGAACAAACAACACGATCATCACTGAAACACTTTGCAGAAGTGAAAGGGCACACTCCAGGTTTTTAACAACCTCAATTCCAATTCCAAGAAATACTAAACATAAACCTCACCCACTCTTAAATTACCTTCAAAACAAATGTTTCTTACCACAAATGTGTTTTGTTAAAACAGAAAAAATACACCCACACAAGCAAAAGTGAACCCTTTTTCAGTACGATTACAAATTTATTGCTCAAACAGAGGCTGACAAAATCCTGTTCCTCAAAGTCACTGGAAAGGTGTTTGAGTCTAAATCATTGTGTTCTTGTTTTTCTTTTCACCTTGTCTTGCATATTAGATATGTGGTGTAATGTGGTACAGTCACTTATTGATACAGCTTTTGGGGAAAAAAGGAAGTGTTCGATGCAACAAATCTCCCTGCTAATGCAAATATGGCCGAATCGCTGTCATATAAGAATGAAACCTCATAGTTCTAAGAATTGAGATGGCAATTAAAAAAAAAAATCATCATGCAGCCCTACGCCATGGTACCAAAGCAGCCAGCTACTTTGAACGGCAAGCTATGAGAAAGCCGGCACTTTAATTTCCTCTTTATTGTGCAGAGGACAGTTTTTGTCACCCTATTAAACAAAGGAGACTTTTGACCTGTAATAATGAATCACTCTGTGCCCTGGTGCCCACCCCCAGAGGCTCTGTGAAAGTGACACCCGCACGTGTGCAGTCAATGGGGGGATTGTCCAGGGACCATCTTCCCAGTGGCACAGTGAGCCCCTCTGTCTGGCCGAGAAAAAGCAGCGAATCTGCAGAGCTCGGCTCCAGCAAACGAGCGTCGATATCCACCTGAGAGGTTCGGCGTCTCTCGCTTCAGCACGGAACATGCTTCCCACGCTCAGACATGAGACACTGTGTTTAGAAGGCCACTGCATTCCCAGAACGCCTTCTCTTTGTGATGCACCAGCAACCTACTGAGTCGGGGTCACTGTTGGAGGCGAAGACCGTAAACCAAAGACGATCTGGCGCACTGCCCCCTCCCCCCGGTAAAGGCAGTCAAGCTGATATCACCCCCCAAGCCATCACAATTCGGCAGGAATGGGGGATGCACACGAAAAACAAAAATAAGGTGACTCACAACACAAACAACATGATGAAAACAAATGGTGTAAACAAAACAGAGCAGAGAAGACAGAGAGGCAGTAACACTGAACAAGGCACTTACCCTGCATGGATTTGCCCAGTCCTTGACCCAGCTTCCAGCCATGTTTCTGTAGGAGCCGGTGGCCAATATTATCCTGATGGACAGAACAGAAGAAAAAAAGACCAAAATATTCCAATAATAAGAAGTGCTTTCCCTGCAGGAGTGGACAGTACAGCAAGATTGGGAGCAGGTGACCGGAGGGATCCTAGATGGACCATCTGATTACCTCCAGCACTGTGTCAGTACATAGCTCCGTGTGGAAAGGCATGCCAGGAGAAGGCTTACATTACTCACAAAATGGGAAGGGGGGGCAGTAAAGTACAAGCTTTCCCTACAGTGTGTATGGGACACTCAAATCCATTACCCTTAAACTCCGGGGAGTGACCTGTCAAAAGCAGACCACTGAAAACTTAGGGGACGCAAGGAGACCTCTAGCATTTGGGGCACACTATATGATGAGCTGTTTCTGTGCAGACTACAAACAGGACCACAAATGCAAGTAAACTTTGAGAAAGCAAGTTGGGGGGGGGGGGGGAGAGGAGGCAGAAAACTACTACCGGCAGTTTGATTCCAACACGTTCGGTTATATATGCACGTGAGACATATATAAACCTATCTGGAAAGTACAGAGACACAGAACAGAGCGAGATCTTGCATAAACATTTAGATAGAGGAAGTCCAAGCTGGTGGTGAGACCATAACACAAGAAGCACCATGTATATATGCAGCAATCACGAGAGTAAAGGCGCCCAGTGCAACCAGTGCCACCAGTACAAGTGTGTGCATGGGTGAATGGGGAGGGGTGGAGACTGCCTTTAGCTTGAAAAAATGTACTAGTTTGATAAGTCACTACTAGTAGTACTAGTACAGCAAATATCACTCAAAACAAGCCGTGAATGTGAAACGGCCTCAGCTAAAACAGAGGATGACATTAAAACAAATAAAAAAGAATAATAAATAAAATGAGAAGAGCCAATCATTATAAATTAATTCCAGGCTCATAAATTAACCAGTGGAGGATAATTTGGGTGGGGTGGGGGGTGTTTCTAGAAAGAAATATTAAATACAATTTATATAAAATAAAATAAAAAAACATGCAAATCTGGGCTAGTAAAACTGGTGCTAGTCAGCTATATATTAGGCATTTATATAAATGGACAGGAATAAAAATCATTGAGTGTGAAATGGAATGAAGGATGAGCACGAGCAGAGGGTGGCGAGCTTGGCAAGAGGCCTCTAGACGCAGGGTTAGTATGAAACAGGCAGGGCCACGTTAGTGTGCATGAGGAGGACGCGTCACATACGGCAGGCGCGCTGCCCCCCCTCGCTCCACACTCGCCATCCACACACCCCCACGGAACGCTGGAACCACACATCCAGCTCAGTGTGTGTGCTTAATACACATACATACCCACATACATATATACACATGCACACACACACACACATATATATATATATATATAACAATATAAAAACTAGGTAGGTCACTGTTCTGGGCAAGACCCTTTTTCATGTCAATTTTCAGGAAAATGATAATAGAACAGGAACTTAACCAGGAAGCAAATATGGGAATCCTGGGATCCAGCTACATAATTTAAAACTATTCATTTTCCATTTAACAGGAAACATGACAAAAATGTAGCATAAAGCAAACAAGTAACTTGCCTGTTTGCTTAAATGAGTCATGCACCCACATGCCCTTTTCGCATCCAAGGAAGAAATATAAATCTTGTTTAGGATGTATAATGTTCATAATCAACTTTTTACAGAGTACCCACAGAATATAGCAGTGAGAATGTTCTCATGCTATCTCAGCCTTAATCCAGTGAGTACACTGAGGCTTGGCACTAGGAGTATGACAGCTATAAAGGTAACTGGTGCTTAGAGAGAGATCAGTAACAAAAAAGCAACAGGTGAACTGGACCAGTGGTGAGCCTTGACAGAACCAGAACTGACTGGCTGAGAAACACCCCGATTTGATGTCCAATTAGCAGTGTCTGGATTGGTGCTGCGCCCAGTGAACTGCACACAAGCTGCTGTGTGTGAGGGCCAACCTCTTCCTTCATTCCACTACTTCAGCAGCTGTCAGCTTCCTTCACGTTAAATCGCCTTCCTATACATCGAGTGATATCTGGGATCTGAAGCACTTGCGCCATGCGTTGCTTTTATTCTACACAATTTAGGAGTCTCAATTGTTACTTCTTACCATTCTAATGCAAGTACATCCTGTTCCACATGGCAGGTCATTTGTTTGATGACAGTCTTATTGGTGAGTGGGGTTTCATTTTTTTGAATTTAATTTTATTGACTGGCATTTAACCCCTAATCTGCTCTCTGAGGGGCTCTCAAACAGTTAAATATGTAGCTGAACTGTGCACTCAGCTCAAACTCAACTTGCTGTGAAATTGCTCTCTGCTTCACACTGTATACTGGTCTCTCTCCATTTCGGATAAAAAAAATCGCAACCTTTTAGCTTCTGTACATTCGCAGAAATTATTAAAATATATAATTCGGTAATAGTCTGAAGAACGTCAGCTCCTACTCTATAAAACCAGGTACTATTTATGTGAATCAGTTATATATAGGCTGTGCAGAATTCACACAAGCCTCTGAGGATAAGCACTACCTCCTCAAGGGTAAGCTCTACTGAGCAGTAACACAAACATAGACCGTACCCCGGCCTTTTTGTGACGTTTGCATCACTGTACTGTTCCCATCACACACACACGCACGCACGCTGACACACACACACACACACACACACATACAGAGTGGAGGGTTCCCATATTGCTTTTGGTTTACAGATCTCTCATTCCTGTAATGGCGGGGTAGGGGTAGCAGTTATTTTAAAAATAAACAACCCATTGCTAAAATGGAAAACAAGGGACAAAAACATGGAATTCCTGAGATCTGATTGGACTAGAGGGGGAGGGGGAGGGGTGGAGACAGCGCGCCGTGCCGAACAAACAGATGCACTAAACAGACAGATGAAGCAATACGTCGATTCCAACAGCAGTGCAAGTGGAGGGAAAGCAATTCCATACGAACCTGGCTTTAAAAACTGGGCTGTCAAAAGAACAGTTACATGTAACACAATGTAAGAAATTGTCCAGAAACTAAGGTTTTTAAAGCTATCACATTTTGTCTTTTCCCCACTTTCTTGCTCGAAGAAGGGAAAGTAAAAAAAAATTAAATAAAAATAAAAAGAGGAATTGTGCAACAGGAATGCAAAAAGCATTGTAACAAGTATATTTTGATTTTCTTAAGCGTAGCCATAAAACAAGGAAAACTTTTGCAATTTCAAAACTGCTGTGCTTTTGCTCTATGATGGTGGAAGGGGGAAAGTTACATTACAAGAGGTTAAACCAGAGATGTTAAAAAGAGAAAAAGAGAGAGAGATATACAAGGCTGGCATCACATGGTCTCTAGTGAGACCTGCAAGGGTGGGACAGTTAGAACTTAGATGGGCTGAGGGGGGGCTGAATAAAATCAGGCATAAATCCATGATGAAACAATCCAAACTAACAGGAATGAGATCCTCTCTGTGTGTTACTTGAGTTTTAAACACCACCCCCGGGCTCTTGTAAACGTCTTCGCTCTCTAAACACAAGCTCTCAACACCTACCAGTAACAGATACCATCAACTGGCCCTGAAAATGTGCGATAACGTGCAGTCAAAACAGAGGGCTTCTGTAATAATGCCTGCTTCCTTCAGGATAACGCAATCAGGCCCAGAGCTCACCTGATCTCTCTGGGGTCCCTTCCAAAGACTGGAGACTTCCCACAAACTGCATTATAATGAGGAGAGGGAATCCTCTGGCTTCACGGTCATTTAAAGTGAGCTGAATGATGTGGAATATCGTAAACCCATGCAAAGGAAAATGATTGTATTTTCAAAACCAATGTGACTTTTACCAGGCAGCCACCATAGCCAGCTAAACTGTCAGTTATAAGCACAAGTATAATGGCGTCAGACCTGAATGGTGGGTCTAAAGCCAACTAACTGTCATGAATAAAATACTGGAGATGCCCAAAGGTTTAGCATATAGCAAGATGGTGGGTGGGAAACTGAAGATGTCCCTATACACCATGTGGTAAGGAGTCCCGTGTTCTTTCAAACTAATGGCATCTCAACAGCACCTCAATCTATAAAACTCATTGATATGCATCAGCTTAGAAGCAACCATCTTTACAGCAAGTAATACTAGCCACCAGGGACAAACCAACAGCCAAAACTCTGGCTAATTCTTATGGGTAGTGCCTTACAGGTAATTCAAAATTTTACTGGCCAAGGCTAAAAAAAAAAGGTTAAAGCAGGATTTTCCAAAACTGAGTGTGGACCTTTCCTCTAGCAATTTAGCAAGGTTTACAGCTCAGTCTTAGTGTTGATAGCCTGGTGCATCATTCAGGAGTATCTGGTCACATTCATGTAGCATTAAAGCAACAGGAGCCACAAGCATGCATTTAGCAGTCAGCTCTGGTCAGAAAGTGATCTTTGTCAAACTGTCCTGAAAGCCCACGACAATACCAGGACTTTACCAAGTGCCAGGATGCGGAGACAAGCACCAGCATTTAGAAGTGGTGTCGCTACAGGAATAACAAGAGAATAAAGCAACAAGCAGCAAGCAGTGAGCATTGTTTCTGGCTGCGGCCAAACAGAACAAAAACTGCATGTATAAACAGCTTAATGGCAGGAATCCAGGGCCAAGAACTCGAAACAATCTAATTTAATAGAATTAAAATGTTCAACACAAAGAGAACATCTGCATTGCCTCTATGATTTCTGGATGATTTCACCCTATAAACATCTACATCTCCCATACCAAGGGTCCAGACCATAAAACATGCAACATCGTCCAACAATAGACTGCAGTGCAAGCATTCTCTGCTTATAAGTAAACATGCAACTTTCCAGTAGGTTAATAAGCAGCTAGATGTATAACTGGCCTAACAGAACTACAGGACTATGGCAAATACGGCCCATTACAGAACTCTACATACGGAAGTCATGGCACACTATCCATTTTGTCATACTTCTCGAAATGTGCCCTGACGTGACAACCCATCCCCGCCAACCCACAATGAGTCCGCCATGTCCTCTCGGCTGGGGTTCTGCTCTGCTCCTGGGGGGCGAGGACCTGGTGCCAATGGTGATGTGCTTCTTGGTGGGGTGGCCTGAAGCTGCCCGCTGTATATCTCTCGCAAAGAGGAAAGTGAGTGGAACTGTACTCTACCCAGTTAAACATGCAAGGCAGAGATGTTAGAGGTGAAATTAAAAACGAAATTAAACAGGTCTCCAGAGAGGAGCACAGACCTCTAGCTGCCAACGGATCACGCACAATAAGTGGCGGAAGATGAGGCGGCGAGCGGCACCGGCGGCACACACAGCTCCGTCTCGTGCACGCGCGCACACACAAACACACGCGCCCCCAGCTGTGGCAGCTGTCACGCGGTGAGCCTCCACCCCCAGACCCCGAAACAGTCTGTCCACAAACACAGCCCCCCTCAGTGCTGTCGCCAGCTCTGAACACTGCAGAAGTTGGCGCTTGAGGTACTTCCCAGCTTTAAGGGGAAGGAGCCGCAGTTGCCTGTTTCACCCGGAATACCATCATAGGGACGCTGCTGATCGTCCAAAGGCTTCCTGCTCCTCGCTTCCACTTTCTGGATTTTGTCATCCCTGCAGGTTTACCAAGAGGCACCAACAGGGCATGACGGGGCTGGTGACAGCTGCCAGTCAAAGCTCAGGACTCCCAGAATCCCCCCCCCCCCACCCCCAACTCAGAGCTGCATGTCGCGGCAACATTCAGACAATAACGCAGGAGCGAAGGTGGCTTCCGCTGGCCGATCAGGCCACCTCCCTCTCCACAGCCCTCTCTCCAAATGTGGAAAATTTGCCTTTGGGTCAGTATGGGACCCGTTTGTGGCCTAAGGGGGGTGTGCAGTTCTGAAGATTAGGAGTGCGTACCTGTGATCTGAAGGTCCTTGATTTAAACCCAGTGTATGGTAGGTTCATTCTGCTGTTGTGCCCTTAGCCCCAGGGACACAGTCTGACCCTGCTCTCTGATTCTCACTTGCACTGCAAATGAATACACTAAATAAATGAATGTACTATGTTGAGAGATTGAGAAAGAGTTACCTACTGATGAGCCTTGATTGCAAATAACGTTGCGGCATTTATTATTTTGTTTGTTTAGTTCCGCTCACTCCTCTTTCTCAAAGCATCAAGTTCAATATACAAATGACCAAACAGTACAAAATCAGTTCCCTAATATGACATTTTCTCCTGTTCATTTCCTTCAGTAATTGGGGAACATTAAAGTCCATGGCTAAACATGCAGTAATTGTTAGCGTTACCCAAGCCAGGTGCCTTTAAGAGACTGACCATAACCCTACAGCAGTGAAACATCATGGTGTACTTCTGGTTGTGTAGGCAGCACACCAGAAGAAAAAGGTGTGTTGACTGATTTTCATTCTAGTCTCAAAATTACCTGAAGAAAGCTCTACAATTTAGGGTTTCATTGTTTGGTCGTAACATTTAAGCCTGAAATCGGCAGACCTACAAAAATACATTTTAACATCCCTCATTAAAACTTGAGGTACGCTAACTGTGCGCATGCACACACACTAACACACACACACACACACACTCCAGTGGAGCACCACTATAGTGGATAACTTCAAATGAAGAAAGCTGAGCAAAGATTGCCATAATTATCTGGAAGAGGACTGCTGGACAAGGATGCATGCTTTAGTTTAATTTACTGAAAGTTCACACTGGGGGAATAGCAGCAACTTCTCTTTTGTGACAGGTACAGGGTGAAATCGGCATGGAGAAGGGAGGAGGAACTGAGGCTCCAGCCCAAACAGCTTGTTTGCCTTGGTGCCTGGGAGAGGAGCTACCTGCGATATTATCTATGTGCCTTGTCAGCAAAACAAACAAAATAAACAAAAAATGCAGTTCCAGTTGCACAAGCACCATGCCAGCACAGGAAGACAGAGGGTACTGTACACTGAACCACTGTGTCAAACAGGAGGAGGAAGAGGGAGAGACAGATAGAGGTCAAGAGAGGAGAAAGAGGAGTTGGAGAGCAAGAGAGAAAAGGTGAGAAGCGTTACAGGAGACCCTAGGAGATACAGGAGAACAGTAAAGCAGGAGCGTGCAAATACAAACCGGGTCATAGCTGCTTAGCTAATTGGGGCCAATTTGCTGCAGGAGAGAAATGTCGAACACCCCAAGTTGTGTACAATACAAGAAATTTCCACCATCACTCTCCCATTCAGCGCGCACGCAACCTCTAAAATGACTAGTGCACACACACACACACACACACACACACACACA
>JAODUD010000095.1:14571604-14582254 GCA_026784285.1 Stomatorhinus walkeri | reverse complement strand
AGCGTCAACGAGGAATACAGCACCCAGACAGCACAGCGTCAACGCGGAATACAGCGCCCAGACAGCACAGCGACAACGCGGAATACAGCACCCAGACAGCACAGCGCCAACGCGGAATACAGCACGGCATCAAAGCGGAATACAGCACCCAGACAGCACAGCGCCAATGCGGAATACAGCACCCAGACAGCACAGTGCCAAAGCGGAATACAGCACCCAGACAGCACAGTGCCAAAGCGGAATACAGCACCCAGACAGCACAGCGCCAACGCGGAATACAGCACGGCATCAAGAGCGGGATACAGCACCCAGACAGCACAGCGCCAACGCAGAATATAGCACCCAGACAGCACAGCGCCAACGCGGAATACAGCACCCAGACAGCACAGCGTCAACGCGGAATACAGCACCCAGACAGCACAGCGTCAACGCGGAATACAGCACCAAGACAGCACAGCGTCAACACGGAATACACCACCCAGACAGCACAGCGTCAATGCAGAATACAGCACCCAGACAGCACAGCGTCAACGCGGAATACAGCACCCAGACAGCACAGGACAGAGGGCTCTTCTGTGGACTGTCACCCTGGAAAACATGGGCTAGTCTGCCTGGAATTCTTTGTGCATGCAAACATAGTTTCAAGTTTGCATTTTCACATCCCACACAGTGAGGTGACGGCTTCCTGAAAGGGAAACCAGCATTTAACACTGTGGGGGAAGGAAACTGATTATTGTACTAGTGCTTTCATTAACACTGCTGCAGCTGCAAGAGCTTGAAGGACAGAGATGTACTGCGACAACAGCAATACCCTGCTCATCCTTCCACTGATGCCTTGACAAGCTCACAGTGTTACTGTAAACCTGCAGCTATAAGTGAAGGTATCCAAGCCAATAGAAAGGCACCAAGTCCACCACTGTCATTGGAACACTGAGTAATAGCTGGCAAATTGACCTTGAGTGTTTGTTTATTGAAGGGAGCTACCAGCATTGGTTGTAGGACACAGAGGGGGGTCAAATATTCATTAACTACAGACATATGCCTCAGAGGGGCAAGCAGACTCTCTGCCACCTCAGTAACATGTGGAAGAATGCTTCAGAGATCATGATATTTCAGCCAATGACAGTACCACCAGCATAGTAGTGTGCCCCCTAGTGAAAAAAGGTCACTGGGAGCTGAAACACTTCCATCATACTACTGACTGCACCTGGGCTACTGGGGTTTTGCACAACAAACTGGAGGCATACAGCAGCTCAGTTAAAATAAAGCTATCAGATTTTTAAAGAGTCACAGGACGCCACTACAGGCTGCGTGACTAGTAGGTACTCCAGCTCACTGCAGCTCATCACAAAGACAGAGACCTTAGGAAGCAGCGCTTCTCACGCTTCATCACAGCCAAATACTCCCTGAATTCAGGGGCCTGTTGGCACAGCAACCCGACAAAAACTTTTCCCATGATTTTACTTCTAACACCTTTATCACACTTTATCATACTAAATGGCTACAAGTTAACGCACACAAGGCCTCCGTTCTGGATATGAGATGACTTCCTCTGGGGTACCAGAACTTGACTACTGTCACATTAATATAATTAGACCAAAAACTGATATTTAATTGAGACGGAGAGATGGAGAGACAGATGGATAGATGAATGAGTGGAGTGGGAGGAACAATTTCATACCAAATCTAGATTCAAATTCAACAAGCTTTTTAACCTAAATTTAAAAATAATATACCCATTTATAACCATTCCTCCCATTGTGAGTTGTGGGGGCTCTGTAACCTACCGTACACAACACAAGGTTAAGGTATACACTGCACAAGACCCCAGTCCATCACAGGACACACACACACAAAATCATACCCTATGGGTAAGTTAGAGACTATAGTCTGCCTAACTGCAAACACGGGGAAGTATGGAAAGTATACACACAGAGCAGAGATGAGATTCAAACCCAGCACTCAATGTGTGACCTAATGAGCCACTGCGCGACCCAATTACATAAGGAAATGTACACTTTTCAGAAACTCCAGCAATGCATATTTTTGCATTTAAAACAAAATAACCCTTTGATCTACATGCTGATGCTCCTCTTTGGACCATGATTCAGTCAGACCCTGCTTGAGTAGTCTGTTCAACCATGAGGTAGATGGAGTGCTGCAGGGGGATATAATTTGTTCATCGATCTGCAGTACCGCTAAAGGCTGGGTGTTTCCTGTGCTGAATGATTGATGCACATCCAGCTGATGCAGTGCTATCGGTTGAGCTGATGCCCCTGCGGCAGTCGATCGTCGGTCATCGATTCCTTTCCACCAAACCAAAAGCTAATCCTAAATAAAATTGTTTAGAAACACAGCATTAGAGAAAGTTTTATTTTGGGTTCTCTCGTTTTGGGTAGCCTCACCTTGCATATCATTTGAAATCCCACTCAAATGACTGTCCGCTAGACTTGATGTCCGGTGGGTGAGCAGCGGAAGGTCACTGTAGGATACGAGAAGATTTGGTTGCGCAAGTGAAACAGAACAAGGGAGTGTGCTACCAACTAAGCAAGCGCATGTCGCTTATTACGGAGCTTCTGTGAGCCCGATGAATGGAAATATAGCCCTCCCCCACCAAGGGATTAATTTCCTGCAGATGAAGTGCATGCAGATAGCCAGTCAGGATAGCTGACGAAAGTGTCTGTATGCTGGTCTGGAGCAGTGCCATTCTGAGCATGCTCATATTCAGCATAGGAAGCTGGACTTAAATAAATAATGACAAAAAGAGAGACAGGACTACACACTTATTATTTTGCTATACCAAAACCTTAAAGTGACTCACTTTAAAAATCATTAAGGTTTTTCTTTGTTCTGTTAAGAGAGTTCAGAGTGGTGTACTGCATGCAAAGGCTGGTCAGTTCTGGCCCTGGAAGGTCAGTCTGCACCACGGGTCTGCACTATGCTGGTGGTACCATGCTCAAATAAGCCTACTAAATCTGGCAGTTTGCTGGTGAGCTGAACAAGGTGCACTTAGCGGGGAAACCTGCAAACCGTGTTGCACTTTCTGGCCCTCCAGAACCGAAACTGGGCAATATTTAGATTTAACAGAAATTCAAATCTAACTTGAGACAAAACAGATGTTGGTTAATTTGGAGAATGAGATGCATTCATTTTACTAATCTGAGGCATTTTCCTATTCTACTTGCAACCACACAAGCATTTTTTACATGCAGCAGTTAAACACCTATTTGCCACTTGAATGTTCTTTATGCAATTCATCTTTCAGATGCACAGCCCAAGGCTAAAAAGTAAAGCATGTCATGACCCACAGAACATAAATATTCCAACCTAAGTTAAAAGAAAATGATTTTTATAGCTTTCAGTTTTCCTCCAAGTTCCTTTATTTCCAGTGTTGACAAAAATTTAACAATTATGCCTCTGTCCTTAGAGGGACCAAGCCCAGTACCTCTGTACAGTTGGTCACAACTGGCACATGACAGGCTGGTTCCAAACATCTGGGACTGGAAAACAACTATTACTTAGTGCATCAAGTAGTTATTCTACTGCATTCGGTTCCTGTCTCTCCTTTCTGAAGCCAAAGCTCATGTTCCCAAAGAAAGAGCCCTTCTCTGGTGTGAGACACGCTGACCTTTACTCGTATCAGGAGCATGCATGCTCAGACATACTGATTTGCTTCCCACGGCTACCTAAAATCAAGCAGCCACCAGCTCCCCCACAGACAGCTGTCACTGGCTCCACCACCATAATGGTCACTCATTTGGTTGTGACCTACACACAGTTAACATATGATGCAAATAAGAAAAATAAAAAATGCGAACAGCATCAGAAAACTGAGGTTATAAATGGAGATTCTTACAAAGTCTGAAAACCCATTTCCCACCAAAGATGGGATATTTCTTAAAAAATATCAACTATCCACAACCCACAAGTATGATGTTTTCCATAAGAGATAAAAGATCATTGCTAACTCACTTCTTTGTCACTCGGCCATTTTGATAGGAAGAAACTGCACTCTGATTTATTTATGCCAGCATAGCTCCATAAATGGCCCATTACAGCCATGTTCTTCAAAAGATTGACTTGTGAATGTGTTTCTTCGGCCATTTATTTTGCCAGCATTCACTTGCACTCCAAATTGTGCGGGATAAGGGTGCTTTTAAGAAAAATACATGCACATGCCTAGATAACAAAAATGGGGAAGCAAGTGTACAAAAATAAATTAAAGCTGGGCAACAGACTAGTTCCAACTATTAGAGTGCTTGTGCACAGTATAGCAGAAATACTTTAAGGGTGTGAAGCAACAATATATAAAAGAAATGAACGTTCTCATATGGTTTATAGTGGTGCATGGTTGCCTCGCTTGGATTTTTCTCTGTGTGAAAGCAAACCGAAATGAGGGGAAGACCCTACAAATTTACAAACTCAACTGATTTGGATCAGAGAAAATGAAGTATGGGGTGAAAACGCTCCAAGTTTGCCTTGTTTACTAAAGGGCCATGCATTACTATACTGAGGGCCATGCATTAAGTGAAAACACTGGTACAATGGTGTATATTACACATCTGGAGCTGGATGGGACCACCTGCTATTCACAAGAACCAGATTATAAAGAAGGTATTTAAGCAGCAATGGGCACTGCAAATGGAGAAGGGCTGGGATAAAAGGAGTGAGGAAGGGGAGATGCAATGGACACAACAGACTTTAAACTTATCCCTCACTAGTCCCTCCTTCCAAAGGAAAAATGCACATGCCCAAAAAGGGGAAGAGATGGGGTGGGGGTAGGCGGGCAGTTAGAACCAGAGTTGCATTACAAAGCCTAGCTCAGTTCTCACCCGATACAGAGATTCCCAGTTTGACAATGCCCAATCTGTTAGGACTGATTCTTCATTCAGAACTCCCCTCAAGCTACACTGGGTTCCAAGTTTATTCCAGTGCCTCCTGTAGACATACAACAGCACCACTCAGAGTGACGGCCACGGACCACGAAGTATATGGGCACTGCTTAGCCCCTCATTAGTGCATTTTCCTGCAATCCAGTTATTCTCATTTCCACCATGATGCTGCTGTCCCAAGGGCATTCTTAGAGCCTCCATTAACAATCTCAGAAAGCATACACCAAATTCAAATCCCAGGTGGTGACCCTGAGATAATCTGGGTCATAGATCAAGCTGAATCTTTTGAACATACTTTAGCGCTAGCTACAATCAGACAGAAGTGATCTAGCAGCGATACATATCCTAAGGTGCCCCCTTCCCCACCTACAGGCATTCAGACTTGCCTACTAACCTTCAGTCAGGCAGTGAATTATTTTCCCATGGGAGTCTGCTCTGAAATGTGCTTTTCCCCCCCCTTTCATCCCCTATCCTCATGAAACATAAACGTAAACAATTGGTTCTGCCTAGTTACAGGTTCTAGTTTCAGTTCCTGCTCATCTGAGTCACATCTTCTTGAAAGTGGCACAAGGTTAGAGGAAACGGTGCGACACCAGGCAGCTTATCGCCAAGTTCAGCACACGGATATGTAAGGAGAGCCTTGGAGTCCTCTCTCCACAGGATAAAAACAGCTGGTGCTGGCGATCGACAGTCATCGATTCTGCCAGGGTCACTGAGGCATGAGCACTTATGCATTCATGACAAGACAACTGAACAAGCACAATAACACAAACCAGAACGAAGAAGATCATCCCTAAGATTGCCCTTCGGATCATTTCCATAGATTCTAAACCACTTTAAGTATGATTAAGGATCAGAAAAATGTATCAGTTAAGAAATACTTAGCAGAAACACATAAATATTTTAACAAAGCCAAGTAAAAGGGCTGTGGGTTTCTCAGAGCAGAAAGATGGGACAAGCCAGTTAGACCTGGGAATGCTACCAGGCTTCATATCTTACGTTATTTAGCATCAGGAAGCTGTGCTGAAGGTCCACCACTAACATGTCCTGAGGCCCTCTTTCCAAAAGTGTCTTGGAGCTGACTAAGTCTGTCCAAAGCAAGCTGAACTAAAGCTGTGTGTTGTGTGCATGTGGGATGGACACCGCAGGCTATTTTTTTTTTAATACAGAGAGACAGAAGACTATATACTGTCAAGAAAAAACAAACCCGTTGACCAAACAGAAATGTGTCAGACCAAAGACATGCTTGTGGGAGCATTTGAGTCTGACAGACCCAGAGCTCCTGCTTATGGTGACATTTCACATTCAACAGAGCAGTCAGCACCAACCCTAGGAATTTGCTTATTATCGAACTGAACTGCGAAACCTTCCATCTTTTATTTTAATTTTACACTCATTGCATCAAACGACTGACATTTCTGAGTACTGTGTTCGAGTTGCATGAAGACCACATGTCAAATGAACCGTACTAAAATCTTTAAATTAAAAACACTACCATAGAGAGTTAGACATAGATTTTAGTTTCTTCTTTATTTAAGGTTTTTTAAAGATTTTTTTTCCCCTGATACTTTGGCATACATTGGTTAACTGCATGTACAAGTATTAAAAGGAATTTATATATTGTTTGTTTTGGGGGGGGGGGGGGTAAACCAGTTCACATTTGACAATACCAAAGTTTAGATAACTGTGATTGAAATATGCAAACTGTAAAATGAGCAAAACTTCCCAAAATCATGAGTTTAAAAGGAGGGGAAAAACAAAATAAAATAAGTGCTAATATCATCAAAACAAATTAAACAATCCAGTGTTACAATTGTGACCTAATTCAGGATCAAAACAAAATTGTATAACTTGTTTTTTCATATGACAAAGACCTTGCCCAGGGCTAATAAACAAAAGGGAAAAAATCTAATTAATTTAAAATAAGTTTATACTGCAAATTTAACAGACCAGAAGTGTAAACATGGTATTTTTATGCTTTGATATACCTATGCCCAGATGAATTTTTAGATATGGAAACATTGTTGCATTTTAACATAAGATGATGGAACCTGGAGCAACACCAAGAGAACAGACTACACTTAAAGCCTGTATCAAAACTGTGTCACTGCTCTTTTTGTGCATCAGAAACTGCAGTTGGGGTAGAGGATGTTGCCGCTCCAGCGTACTGAATACATGGCGCCAACAACAGAAGCCAGTGTTTTCTGCCCGGACTGCAACAGTTGCTGCCAATTAGTACAGGACAAGGCAGGACAGCATGTGAAGCAAAAATGTGGTACTGTGCCCATTTAGGCTCAGGTCACAATAATGATGAGTAGTATAACCCAAGCGTCGACAAACAATGTACTGCTGGATTGGCACACAAAAGCAACTGTTTTTCAGGTCTTACGCTCACAAACATCAGAATCTGACCAAATTCCAAGCTGGGACATTTAATTTAAAGTACATTGGCTTGAAATTTTAGGAATGAGGTCAACTAAATGCCCCAAAGCACACAATACATCTTCAGAACGTACACCTAGTAAAAATCCATGCCAAGCTTTTTGAGAGGTGAATATCTAGATACATTTCAGCTCATCTCAAATTTACATCTTAACCTGACAGATTAAATCTCTCTCCTACCAGTCATTTCAAATTTGGATTAAAAATTATACAACAAAAAGTGCACACTGCCCAAAAAGAAAATAATAAAAATGTAAGCAACAATTGAACATCATTAGGAAAAAACAGTGAGAAGTAGTGGCTTAATGGTTAAGGAAGCACATTTGTAATTGAAAAACTGCAGGTTCAAATACCTGACCAGCAAGGCGCCACTGAGGTACCCTGAGCAAGGTACCACCCCCAGCACTGCTCCCCAGGTGCTAAATTAGCTGCCCCTTGCTATGTCACAACGTCACATATGAGTTAAATGCAGAGGACACATTTCGTTGTTGTGTACTGTGTGCTGTGGTGTGTCAACAATAACCACTGATCTCCAAATTACTTAAAAAATAGATGTACATCAGTTGTCATTCTAAAAATGCTCACTTTTGACCAAAAAATTAGAACAACTAGAAATCACACGGTGCTGTGATGCACCCTTGCCTTAGAAGCATTCTCCAAACATTGGACAGCAAGAGGACCGCACACATTTCTTCACAGGTGAAGACAGGCCTCTTAATGCCATCATTGCCAGAAAGAATCAATTTCTGTAGACCTTCCAAGTCATTTGTCAGGACCCTTCTCTATGCATTAGCGCAAGAGGCAGCTACGACACAGACAGGCACATGTGTTTCTGACCATCAGTGAGGTTAAGTTCCAGAGCCAGGGACACAACACATAACTCAAACTCAAAATTAAGGTATATGCTTTTTTTAAAGGTATACATTTTTAATTCCTTTTCAAGTTGCTTCCTTTGGAAATACTAATGTATACCTTGGAATCTAATGTTTGACAGGGGACTATTACAGACATTTATTTCTCTGATAAAAACATGCATCCTCACTGTCAAGATACATGTGAGGAAAGGTTTAATATCTCATGCAAATAAGCTCAAAATCCAAACACAAGATAAGAGCATCTATCAAAGAATATTTGTCTTTATGTAAAATGCAAAGAGTACATTAACTTTAACACTGAAATTCAGTATTGAGCCTAATTAGCCAGAACCCACCGTAATTTAAGTGTGGCAAGAAAAAAAAAAAGGCCAGTCCGTAAAGCATAAATAAATTTCCAGCATACAAGCTATAGCTGCTTGACATTAACGGGACAATAATGACAAGTCTAAATTCCCTTTCAATCTGTGGGACACTATAACAAATTAGGGAGCAGGCAGCTGTAAAAACAAGACTACAAATAAGCAAGGAGGCAATGCCAGTACCCACAGAGCATTCTGCGGGCAGTTCAAATCACATGACAATGTGAACGTTATGCAGAGAACGCAGCTTTCCAGCACAGTGACATTTCACAGCTAAACAGAGGAAAACGCCACCCCCACCAACTGATCCACCTGCACCCCTAGAAGCAGTTTAGTCCATTCTCGTACGGTAAATCTTGGACTGAGAACTCGAAATGCCATCTAATTGTTAGCCACACTTTATTCCGACCTCAAGACACTAAAGATTTTAAAAACATGACGCTCGAGGCACGGAATTTACTCAGTGATTTTACCAGTCATAAGTGTTAGTTTTGCTATTCAAATGTTTAGTATACATTGACCATTTTTAATACATCAGGCCAAATAACCTTGTCTGCCTTTTACAGAACGACGCTACGCTAAAGGAATAATCCACAAAAAAATTAACTTGCTCAGTTTTCAGACAATTGACACAAACGTGCAGCAATTGTATTAGCAATTGTGACAGAGGTTACGAAAGTAAGACGTTTTATAAGAAACGATATCAAACAAGTCAGTAAGGACGACCTACAACCGGAAGCCCTAGAGTTTCATCCAAGCTAACCAGACAACTAAAAAGTTGAAGTACTATTAACAGCACTTATATTACTAGGGCAATAAAAGAGTCACCTACATAGAAGCAATAGATCAGAACGGACTACAGAGCAGTGTAGTCACGCAGTTAATGGCTAGAAACAGGAAAACAACCGAGAGGCGACAAGTAGATCGACCAGGCATGAGCGGACGGTCAGGCGGCGAGCTATCGCTCAGAAAACGGCCTGGCGGTGAGGGCGAAAGGAGGACGGCCGCCGCAGCTCCCCGCTTAGTTAGCCCGCTAACACAAGAACCCAGTGGGCAAACAAGGCTAGTATTAAACACATATCTGCGCAAACATTATTATTATTATTAGTAGTAGTAGTATCGTTATTATTGATAATATTTGTGACATACGCATCAAACCGCATCAAAAAATAAACACCCAGCTTCACATAATACTAGACAGTCAGAAAGCTAACTAGCTAACTAGCTCCCTGACTAATAAGTTGCCATTGCTTTTTAACATACATACACAGTGGTAAGATTGGACAAGAATGTGTTAAACATCGCGGCTAAATGACAAACAGGTTTTTCGCTGGATATCGTAGTCAAATCCCTGCACAGTATGAAATATAATTTTGAAAGACCCATACTAATTCCTCCAAATTGTCCGTTTACCTGGAAATCACGATCTTCGTTGAAACGGGAGAACCTGTCGGCCATTTTCCCGCAGCAGCTTTCGTCCGCGTTAAAGTCAAGCTGCGTCCGAGCTGGCGCTGCCACTGTCGGAAACGCCCTGCTGCAGCTCGCGACACCCAGTGAAGCCCAATCGAGACCTCGGGATCGTTTGATTGACGTGAATTCTTCAGCCAATCGCTATGTCAACGACAAAAACATACGCACAATTTTTCAGATTGTGATAGTTCTTGCCTTATCCTCATATCATTTGAAGCCTTCATCTCTTATTTTACCATAACGGCTTTTTAAAATAGCATATAAACGCGACACTTAATATTGGTATCGGAACACAACACAAATGTTAAAGTTTTATTAAACGATACACCTGCAGGATTTTTTAAGGTACTCAAATATTTAACATGTTATGAATTCAGATAATTACATCAAACAGTGCAAATGTCATCTCATAATTCCATCCATCCATCCATCTATTTTCTTTACCCGCTTATCCTACTGGGTCTCGGGGGTCCGGAGCCTACCCGGAAGCAATGGGCACGAGGCAGGGATCAACCCTGTACGGGGGTACAGCCCCTCGCAGGGCACACCCACACACCATTCACACACACAGGCACACCTACGGGCAATTTAGTAACTCCAATTAGCCTCAGC
>JAODUD010000095.1:14546092-14567360 GCA_026784285.1 Stomatorhinus walkeri | reverse complement strand
GGCAGGATTCAAACACAGGACAAGGATCACAGGGAGCCACATGTTCAATGCATTGAGCCATGTGACCAGACAAGTAACCTGGGAGAACAAAGACTAACATGAAGGACGGGATGACCAGCAACGCCTACTGGGCAAACGGGGAAGGGACACAGAGTGGGACCACAGGGACTGACCCTGACACAACCAATCAGTCTTCTAATTAGTTATTTAATTAGGGAGTTGCAGTGAAAATCCACACACACAACAAGCCTTTCTGGACAAGATTGCCTAGCCCTGCTCTAATATATTATATTTACAGTAAATTGCCACTAGATGGAGGCCAAAGCAACATAAATAGCAGATCACGAGCATTCCTTGTGGGGTGTGAAACAGATTTTTAATTTACAGCTATCTCATTTAATTTTTATTTTAAAGATAGCCATAAAAAAATTCTGTTTTATGGTTATTCTCTTTTTAAACCTCAGCAGTTCATAAGACAACTTGCCTAATGCCCCTTTTCAATGTCAGGCATGCAGAGGTGGCAATTTCAGGTCCAGAAACTAAAAATCCAGACCATGATTTACTTCCTACCAACCAGCTGAGTACTCTGTGACTGTGACTCTTTATGCTCAAGTTGTTTGTTGAAAGTAAATCATGGATTTATACTTTCTGGACCTGAAATTGCCACCTCTGCAGGCATGTGAATAAAGGTCTATTATATGCCATTGGTGTCAAATTGAATTGTACAGCCCAGTACATACATTTGGTTGGTCGCATGTCTGAGCTAGAGACAGAACTATTTCCTCTCCTTAAGCATTGTTTTTGGCACAGACACCATATTTAATGTGACAACCAAAAATATAGCTGTTTATACATTACAAGAGGAACCTAAACATATCAGTCATACTACAGAATTTCCACAAGTTAGCATGAGTGTTGCACCTCATTTAAGATGGCGCCATAGGCAAAACAGAACATAATGACACAAGCAGGAATAGAAAAAGGTATAAAACAATGAGTTATGCAAATACACCAATACATAACAGGAATTAACCAAAAATGAAAGAGATCACAAACACACAACAAAGGTGAGCCTAGATAACCGCCACCCACTTAGGTCATTAAGCCGTGTGACAGCCAGAGGAATACCAAAGACACACTAGGAGCTAGGGACACAGGATGGCCAGTGACACCTGCTGGGTAAACAGGGAACAGACAAACCAAAGGGGGCAAGACAGGCACCGATCCTGACAGTTCTTTCACCAACAGAAAACGTGAAAGGATGCTATACAAATGTAAAAAAAGTTTTATCACAAAATATTACAGAATGAAGTTTTCAGCTAGAAATATTGGAAGAAGTAAAAAAACGGGAAGGGTAATAATAATATTTTCATCAAAATGTGCTGAAACTAATTGGAGTTACCAAATTATCCATAGGTATGCTTGTGTGAGTGATTGATGTGTGCCCTGGGATGGGTTAGTGCCCCATCCTGGATTGTTCCCTCCCCTGCACACATACCTTCCAGGATAGGCTCCAGACCCCAACACAACACTGAATAGCATAAGCGGTTGCAGAAAATGGATGGATAATTAGGGCCCTGCATATAGGACAAAATGTATAGGCCTGTATGATGAATTATTATACTTATTAACAAGTATTTTGGGATTGCTGTGAAAATTCAGTAAATTTCCAAGCAAAAAAGACAAAGAAAAACAGGAAACCATAACTGTGAATTAAGTAAAAACTCAAGAGTGGCCTATATTTCTTTAAAAGAATCATAATTTTTCAACATGGACGCTATAAGGTGCTCTTTACCTACAGAACAGAACAAACAGATGTCCTCAGTTGCCCTATCTCTCTTGCCCTAACCCCGTCTGACAGCCGGTCCAAACACACTCAACGTCAGGACTAAGGCACATTAATAAAATAGGTATCAGTTCAGAAGGTAGTCCTCTGTATGAGCTGTGAAAATATTATACAGAATGTTGTAGCCTACAACATACAACATGTTTAAGATTCGTTGGCGGCTGTTAATATTACATGTTACTTTCGATTTTTCTTGAATCAGTTGGCAAACGATATATTTCAACACTGCAGGGCTTCATAAACTGTTAGTGAGAGGTTTCCCAGTTCCACGGGCGTCACATCTTATCCAGAATATCTTCACGGTAAGTAAACTTTTTACTTTACGTTCAGAGTCCTGTAATGGCTGCAATGGGAATAATAACTGATTACGGCGAAATTGTGCAAATTGAGAATTAGTGATTATGTAAAATGGCGGAGGAAAAAAAATCAACGTGCCGCTTTAGTTTAAGACTCCTTATAAAATTAATCAAATTCATGCTAGTTACGAAAGTTTGATTAAGATATGGATTCACATTTTAGCTTAGAAAATTCCTTATTTTGTTGCACATTCTTGAAATTGTGAAAGGTGTTACTATATGATGCTATATATGATTGCGAGTTTTCTCCCAGTATGAACGATACTCTTACGAGGCGGATGTGATGCACCAATGGACATTTACGTATATACAAGTTGAAGAAAACACTTAAAATTCACAGCATCAGTGACACACCGGCAATTTACTATTGTAAACTGAATGTAAAGTATACGGCAGGGGACAAAGTGTGTATGTGTATGTGCGTGTGTTGTGGGGGGGTGGGTTGGTTATGTAAATATTACATTGTGGCAACCAAATGTCCCCACGATGTGATTAAAACCTGTTATTTTGATGCTGTTGGAACATTTTTACGTCCCTAAAAGGGGAAACTCAAATTGATAGAAATCTGAGACTGCAATCAAAAAACTAAAAACGCCAAAAGTCTTATATTGTATTTGGTTAGTAATTGATAAGGTTAGGGCTGGGTAGGAATTAAGGTAATCATGTTGGGATTATGGTTATACCCACAGAAATGAAAGAAGAATCCCAAGGACATAACTTTGGTTTGAACATTGGTGGGGTTGAGGTGTCTATCCATTTAGGGGAATACATGGTTATGGGGTGGGGGGGGGGAGGAGTTCTCTGTCACCAGTGCTCTTGGTCATGTGTTGTGGTTGGCTTCCCTTGATGAGAGGACTTGTTGAGGAAAGGCAGACATGCTGCCTTAACTTAGATTTAAAGTATGCTTGACATTCGAGTGGGTTGGAAATGTATTAGATTTTCACCACAGCCTTGTTTGTGATTCTCTCTGGTAAATAATAGGCTACACATTTTAGGTGGCCTGATTTTAATATTTTTAATGTTTATCTTTTATACGTCTATGTATTTATATATCTATACACACATACACGCATAATACACAACACAAGCAACATTTCTTAGATGTTTATCTGAAGTATCTTTTTAGGCAGTAGTATAGTAGACAGAATTATTAATTATTATGCAAGAAATTACTTAAGATATCCACTCATTATGTATCATTCTTAGATTTTGCTTAGGATGGTTATAATCTACAAGTTTTCTTTTCAATTTAGCAAATTTGCATTTAATGTTGAAATATCAAGACATTTCAGTTTAGAATTGTGTAAAAAAAATTGTATCATTCTTTTTTACACTTAATTTTGACATTTCATCCGTAGTGGGGTTTGTTTCTTCGGGAATAGTTATTTGTAATATTCAAACAGTTTTAATACAAAACAGATACTTGCTTTCACATTATTATTATTATTATTATTATTATTATTATTATTATTATTATTAGAGAAAATAATGTATTTACATATCTGCTTAACCTGAATGAAACTGCTGTAAGGCTGACTGCACACAGTAGGAACACTTTGGCGTTCAATGTTCTCGTTTTTTCCTCTTTTAAATGTCCCACAGAGGAGAAAAAAAAATCTGAATATGCACTTTGACATGCTGGCAATAATAAAAGTGCTCTTAAGGACGCTTATTTATGCGGGGATGCAGTCTTGCCATCACTGGGGTTAGTTTTGAAGAAATTGTGCTTAATACATAGTCTTTCTAGTGAAATGTTTTTATTCTGCATTTAGATATCAAAATATCAGGGTTTGTTCACCAATGTATTCAATTAAGTGTTTTGGAATAGCATATTTATACTGTATTTACATTTGTAAAAAAAAATATTCTGTCACTGCAATTATTTTGCAATGTACAACAATTTAAAAAATATATCAATTATTGGATCTACTGAGGTATTAGTGTATCAATGAACTTAAAACTCTGGCTGAGGTTTGTAATGCAAGTGCTCTTAGATCCACATATGGAGCTAGAGCTTTAATGAATGGTTATATGGGCTAAGAGGCATGAATCAAAATCCAAGAATCGTAGGTCAAAATACAAGCAGAAGGTGGAGATGCTTACTGAATCCATGCAGTCCTAGATGTTAGTGCAGGTAAACGATGGCTTTAAAAGTACCCATTGCTGAAGACAGTTTTTCCCTCAGGCAGAGCCACAGAGGAATAGTGATCCTTGGGGGAGGGCATGCAAATAGTAAAACAGCAACATCTTCAACCATGCAGGAAGTATGCAGATTCTTCATTTATCTCCATGCCTGACTGGTGAGATGTGTGTAAGTGACACATGCGGCTATGCTTCCAATGTAGAAGTTACCAGCTAAACTCTCACAGTACCATATGAATCATGTAGGGTGCGCATTCACCACTTCATGAAGCATAGTGCTGGGCAATATGTCCAGAAATGAGTATTAATGTACTTTATAGGATTGTGGCGGTTTCACGGCATGCCACGGTATTTTTTTTCAGTTCACTCTCACCGTGGCAGCAAGCAACCACATCAATAAAGAAATACAAATGTTTTAAAAACAGGGTATACTCAGCTCAATTAATAGTGACGTTCTATTGATTATAGCCTTTATTTTGTTCCTCAGAGACGTGTTTTATTGATAGGCCGCGATTTACTTCTTGAACTGAGCAGAAGGTCCACAAGGTGCAAAACACCTGTAAGTCTCCTTGCATCTTTTGCATAGGATACGACCTCTTCTGTCTTGTGGTCCTTTGTAGCGATTACACAGAACTCTCACAGGAAGCAGCCAGCAATAATGACCCATACCATAAAGATACTTTGATGATAATTAAATTGGAAATCATTTGTTCCGACTTACATTGCATTCAGGCTGTATCCTCTTCACCTATGTTCCCCGGAATAGGCTCAGTATATCCAGTAAACCTGACCAGGATAAGTAGCTGGGAAATGGATGGATCATTTGTCCCTCAGGCTGGCCTGGTATACAGTACTGTAGCCTCACATTCGCAGGGTCCCTGCTCAGTCTGTGAAGAGTTTACATGTTTTATTTTGGGTGCTTCCGTTTCATCCTGCAGCCCAGAAACATGCAATTCGGCTGGATTAGTGTCCATAGGTTGCAAAGGATTGCCAGCCAGTCTGAGCTTTAAGGTGATCAGCTACTGGATAGACGCTATGGAATATGGATGCATATGCAAAGCCCGCAGTGCTCTTATAAAACCAATAGACAGGAAATAGACAGGAATTGTCAAACCGATATAGAGCTTTTGCCTCATTGGCCTTGATTTCCTTTCAACATCGCTTGAAGTCGGACAGGTGGTTACCTCCCTGTCATGCACGTGCACGTCAGAGAGACGGCCAAGCGAGCGAGAGTGAGAGAGGGAAGGAGGGCAGGCTTAGCAAAGCCTATCGCACTGCTTTGCAGCGAGGTGGGGGGAGGCCAGGGAACCGAAGCTGCCCTTCCCGTAACTCATACAGCGCACTGGACCAATCAGAGGGCGACAGGAACCAAGCGCTCACTTGACTGTGAGCCAACAGGATCCGCTGCAGCAGAGCGTGAGCAGGGCAGGCGTGGAGAGCGACGGCATGAGGAAAGACAGCTGTGGTCTGTAACTGCACTTTCAACTGGGGAGAAAAAGACACGAGAAGAGTATTCAGAAAAGGAGAAGCTGCTGAAGCTTGCTTTGGTATGTCCTGCTGTGTGTTGCACGCCACACTGCCTGCTTGTTAGCGTGACAAGACCTGTTTTCTGAGTCTATTAAAGTTGCAGATTGGTTGTTAGCACTATGTAGCAGGAAGTAACAAAAAAAAACTTTTAAATGTCACATCATCAGGGAAAGCCATGTGTGGGTGAACTGTTGGAACGGGAGGAATTTTGAAGGAAAGCAGGGTATGTCCTGTGTTAGAGGGAAAACAGGTCTTGGCAAGTGATCCTAGTGACCATTTAGTTGGTGCTGTTTTTTTTTCAGATGGGGTAAGGACACTTAAGATCTGCTTACATACTAATGACATACAGAGTTAGAATGTATCAAATATACATTGGAATGTATCAATATCTACAAATATTGTTAGGGGGAAATGACATGGACCACAGTAAAAAAAGACCAGTTAAAAGTTTAACTCAGCTATGTATTTTAATACCACTCTATTCTGATGCCATTTTCAGCCAATTTATGTTCTTCACAGATGCAAGTAGCTGTTTTGCCAGTTTCAGCCGCGCATTGGCGCTTGATGAAGGGGCCTGTTTTTATTTCGGGCATTACTTTAGCGCTGGGGGTCGCACGGCCGGCGGTGCTTAGCTGGCGGCCCACAGAATGGCGGTCGTGGACTTGTGGATTAGCGACCTGCTTGCAGAAGACAGCTTTTTATAAAGGATGTTTGTAAACAACAATGTGTTTTTTTTGTTATTAGTTAGAATGCGTGTGGGTGAAGAGCATTCAGAGCCAAATTGCCTAGGTGGCGCGGCAGACCCGCAAAGCGCTAATTTCTGAAGTTGCTTCGCACGCACAGAAGATCGGTCTCCGCTCATCTGAGGAAACGTGACCCATGCAGGACCGAGCCATCGCCTCTCTTTTATATAAGCTGGTGCTGTGCTTTTAACGATCTCTGGTGTCGGCGCCAAGGCCACGTAATATTGTATCGAAATCGAACCTGCTATTTAGTTTAATAACTGAAAGAATCGCGAATTAAATTACTTGTAAACCCTCCTGCAGGCGGGTTGCGATTTGCTGATCAAACCTTTGACAGACGATCTCCGAAAAACTGTTTTCACCAGTGCTTTTTTCGTCTGCTTATTTCTAAACAGTGTTTAATTTAGAGATAAAACTTAATCCCTTGAAAAAAATTGTCGTGTTTAAAAAAAACATTACGAAGTCATTTCATACACATCATGACTCACATTTAAAGTGAATAATTTTCTACAGTGTTGCAGTGTTCCAAAACATCATGGGAAAATATTGAAAAGATATGAATTAAAAAGTGAAGATAGTCACTTTGTCAGTCACCTTCTCACATCTAAGTAGTATATTAAAGGTTGATGGTGGGCGTCCAGAGAAAGCTCATAACAGCTGAGCCCAGCTGAGTATTTTGCTTTCTGGTTGCCAGAACCCCAGCCAGCTATTTATACACTTCAGGGTCAGTGATAGATTTACTCAGACTATTAGCAATAAATGCCAGTACTGCTGAACATTCTTAGTTAAGGGTGTGAATTTCTGGTAACGTCTAACGTGTATGTCTCGTATGTTTCATTTAATGTTTGGTTTGCCTTGACAAACTTGGACTATTACCATCGAAGAAAGAATGTTTGTGTTGTGTTGTGGTACCAATGCTAGACTGTGGCAAAGGAACTTGATAATTTTTAATAAAAAATGGTAGGAACAGTTGTTTGGCAGGAGTGGCAGACAAGAGTAAAGGGGCAGCTGTTGGTGAAGCAGATTTCACGTTTTGGCCAAAAGCCATCCTAGTGGTATTTTAGTGAAAGTCAGCAGCAGATGCACTGATGCAACCCATAGCAATGCTGCAACAGGACCAGAGCTTCAGGGAGGATGCGAGGTCTGGCAGTTGGCTCAGCCTTGTCCATCATTGAGTTAAAAAAGTTAGACTTGCCATAGCCTGTCCATGCCCCAAGAAAACCTGTGCTGGAAGAGGATGCGAAGCTTTAAGCATGCAAAGGAAAAAAGTGACATACAAGGAAAGAGGCATCTTTACACAATCTGTAAAATAGTTAACACACGTATACTGGAAATGACAATACAAAAGTCAGGTCTGATTTTTATAGCTAGATAAATATCATCCAAGGGTTTTGTGCATAATCATAAAAGTTCCCAAGAAGCATTGAAAGACTGAAAGTGATACTGAATTGATTATAGATACATGTAAACTGATAGTGATGGGATCCTGACAGACCTTTAAGCATAACACACAAGCAGTGTGAGTTCTTGTTTGTTGTTGAATGCAGTCAGGAGAATTTCCAGCTACTTAGCCCACAAAAAATGCAAAAAAGCAGGTTACATCCAAGCTAGAGAAATTGAAGGGTTGACGTCATTTGAGCGGGCCAGTTCTATCTTGGGTCAGTTCAATAACTAATTGGCAGGAAAGAAAACTTTTAACACATCAACCGCCCACAGGGCTTGAAGGTATGTCAAATTTATTTAGAGTACTTTTTCTCGACATTAAACTTCACACTTTGGTGTGTCCCCATAGTTGCCTAATTATCAGATACTTTCTTGACAAAGGAGTGATTGTTATCATATCATTCTGCCTCTTTGAAGATAAAATCTTGAATGTCCTCCCACAGTTTATGAATTACTGCCCCTGTTCAAGAGTAGGTATCAAGAAGGTGGGGAAACAAGCATATTGTTTTGCCTGACAGCATGAGCCATTGAAATAGTTTACTGGCAGGTGCTTTTATTCTTGTTACCATATCTGATTAGGCTCTGGTAACAAATAAAAATAGAAAATGTCCAGTGATCAAAGGACATCAACTATGTAAGTTATGTCTCTTGGCAAGCTCAACAACTTGGAAGCCGTTCCAAGAACGATATTTCCTTGATTGATAACGTACCTCTTTTTCAGCAGCGTGGGACAGCTGAAGGAGAAAGCATGGCTGGGCCCAGGATGTTCAACTCCACCACCCCCTTCAAGGAGCTGAAGGGGGGTCCAACTGTGGAGTTTCCCTTCCAGGGGAAAAAGATGTGCTCTGAGATAAAGGAGGTCGGAGAGGATTTACTGTTCGCTGAGATCCACCCCTCGCTGAACGTGCTGCTGACACGGGGCACTGCCAAGCAAGTGGGAGATGAAGAGCAGGGGGCAAAGGAGCTTTTCTGCATCTCCATCATCGCCCAGCCTGAGAGTAAGATGGACAGCATGAACTTCTCCAGGGGAAGGCTATGGGAAGATTCAAATGTAGGGTGAAGTGTACATAACTGAGGTTTATGCATGTTATTACTTTGTTAACCAGACACAGCTCAAACTGAAAATGGTAATCCGGTGAATAGGACAAGATACCTGAATGATGTGCAAGCTCTACTGGTGTGATGTATTAGTCATACACATACACTGTTCCATTGTATTCCAGGTGAAGGACCTCTGGAGTTCAGCCCCACAAGCACAGAACACACTTACATTAGATCACACTTGATTAACAAGGACAGGTGAGGACCTTCAACCTTTCTCTTCCATATCTTGCAAGGCTGTTCCCAAGGAAAGCTTCTGTCCTTTCTGGATGATCCATGGTCATGCATGCGGTTCTCCGCAGGCCCTTTAGAGAACACAGCCTGGAAAGTGACTACTTGGCTCACTTTGCGACGCAACTGGAGAACCATGTGGGACCCCTGGCTCCCCAACCCCATCGCTCCCCAAGCAAACGGAGGAAGAGACAGCGTCGGAAAAGGCGGAGGGAACGTGTGGAGGAGTGTGAACAAGGAATGTCGTCAGGAGTGCCCAAGCAGGAGAGCAGCAGCTCCATTAGCCAGGTACAGAGTCAGGGAAGTCCAGCCTCTTCTCACAGGATGCCCATTTTGTGTGCACAAGTCTTATATAATCTCGAATTTTAAAAATGGTTATTCTCATATATTCTTGGCCCGTACATGACAGAAACTCATATGATACAAGTATATCAATGCTAAGTAAACGGCAAGCACTCTCCAATACAAATGACTTTTGTGAAGTACTGGTGGTTTATGTATCTTCAACATGGAAGATCAGCAGATGCATGTTTTTGTGACTTGAAATTCACTTGAAAATTGTGGTTCGGCCTTATTTGTCACGAAAGCCTGTGTTCTGTTTTTGCCATGAGTAATGAACATGGTAGTGATTTTTGAGTGCAACATTGGAGTGCAGTTAGCAAGCTGCCTGTACAATGAAATGAATAAGTCATTGTTCCTTGGTAAAATGATAGGTAATGATGTCGAAACACTGGAGTCCTTACCCAAAACATTAGCTCCTCTATTAAGGAAGTGAAACCACCGACTTAGAAAATAATTTGACCACCTCTCTCATACACTGCCTCCCCTTTCGGTTGAAACAGCGTAAAAGTCCTGATCTGATATGTATACTTATATTGTGTTCTTAAAGGGCATTTCTGGTGAATTAAGTGAAACCAAAATGTTTCCCATTCACACAGAGATGTGTCATCCACATTGATGATGCATTAAACACAGATTGTACTTTAAAATTTTAAATTGATAACTTGAGTGTCTGACTTAAGTCTCCATTAACAGCATCACCCATATACAACAGAATGCTTCACAAGTCCAGACCAGGTGGGTATTCCCAAATGATGGTGATAATGTATATTTAACATATGCTGCACTTTTTACATCTGCCATAATTATGTCCAGATAAGCTGTTACACTGCGTATAAAAAGAAAGACTCCAATCTCAGTTATAAATCAGACATCTAAAGCCTGATAGGGATGGAACATGTGATGAGAAAGGTCTAATTGCCTTCTTCAAAGCACAACTTTAATAGTCTCCAGACTTTGATCTCAAATTAAGTCGTACTAGCTCTAGTATCTCCATGCTGATACTGCATTTTCCCCCATGCCCATCCAGGAAGATTTCCTCATCAGCTGCTATGACCATGGAAGATTCCAGAGGTCAGCTGTACAAGAGACAGAGGGACCTGGACTGGAGTTAATCCAGCGTGCCTGTCCTGCATCACCTGCTGGTTTTCTGCCACATGACATCCATCCATGGGATGCTATGAGCATCCAGGACAGCTGGGCAAACCCTTTGGTTAGCAGCCTGGGTGAATATGATATAGCACTGAAGGCCCTGCAGAACACAGTGAGCCAGGAGGATCGCTGCTTCTTGGTCCCATTCTTCAAGGCTTTGGAGAGAGAAGCTGCAGAGGAATCCCTTGATGTATGCAACACAGATATAAATGAGGGTTTCTTATTCCACCCCGAGGAGGTGAGGGTGGTAAAAATTAAAGATATTTTATTGCCCGCCCCCCCCACCCGCCACCTGCAACTTAGTATATCACCTATCCGTTTTTGTCTTCCAGCAACTCAAGCCCAGGAATTATGAGTTCAGGGAAGGAAGAGACTTCTCCCTGATTAACCACATCCAGAGTGGCTCGTATGGGGATGTTTATAGTGTGCAGGACAACAGTACCGGATTCAAGTGTGCCGCCAAGAAGGTAATGCCTGTTTCAGCCGCGTGCCTCAACTATTTTCAGATGTTATCTTTTCAGATGCTCAGCATTGACCCACCTCTCGCTTTTCTTGTATGCTAGATACCATTGAACAGCTTCAAAAGTGAGGAGGTAGGCTCATGGAGTGTCCTGAAATCTCCCCGTGTAGTGGAGCTATTTGGGGCAGTGAGAGAGGGCCCAAACGTTATCCTCTTCATGGATCTCAAGCCAAGTGAGTCAACAGAGTTTATTCCCAGAGTACTCTGAGAACCAGTTTTCTGTCAAGAAGGTTGATCTTACTTATTTTACATTGTAACTGTGCCTCATTGTTCAAAGTCAACAATATCTCGTGGACAATGTATTTGATGGTCACTCATTGAATTTGTTGAATGAAGTGACTGTTCATCCATCAAATGCAATGAACACTCTTTCAGGCTCAATATTGAGTTATTGAATCTGTTTCTGAGCTCAGGTCTGAAAGGACACCATCTAGAGAAGTAATGATGACTGTCTCATAACTATCTGCCTCCTTTTCAGGTTCTCTAGGGCAGTTGCTAAGGGACAGAGGCCGACTGCCAGAGGATCTTGCCCTTCATTACCACTCTCAGGTGCTGGAGGCCCTCCGCCACATTCACAAGCAACAGGTTCTGCACCTGGATGTTAAAGGTTAGTCAAAAGAGACAGATAGAGAAAGATATCTTGATGGCACATAGTTGTAGCAGTGAGCAGTAATATTCATAAAAGGAGACCCATCTTCTGGCTGTACAACTGAGGAAATTCACACACCCTCACATAAATCACTATAACGTTCACACATGGGCGACGTACACTATTTTCTGATTGGTTTCACTTCTTTGTTTATGTTCCAGCCTTACGATGTTTGTTGTTGTCTTTTGGTGATGTTACCTTTTTTTTTTCAAATTTGCAAGAGCAGCCCAGGTTTGTTTTCCATCGCTGCTCGGTGCAGAGAGCAGAAATGCAGAAGTGGGGGGAGGGGGAATTTCCCATCACATGATCAATGACTCATAGTTAAAAAAAATATATAAATAAAAAGATAACACGTTTCCTTCTCAAGTCTTGGGCTCTGTTCCATCTGCACAACTGCACCTCCCAACCAACAGCCATCTGAAAAAGTAATTAAAAGCAAGTTTATTTGTTATTTAACTCTTTAGACTTTTAGCAAACTTAACTAGATACTTCATAGTCAGTTTTGTGTTTTAATGTTTCACTTTTATCTATTGAGCACAATGCTTCTAAAGGAGATCCTTGAACAAGTATAACAGAAACATGGCTCCTCCTGGGACCTGAGTTGGGTCTCAGTTTAAAAGGGAAGGTCCTTCACTACGGCTTATATGTTGATATCACTAATTTCACCTGAAGTATTAGGGCAATGGTTACACTGTTGCCTCACACCTCCAGGTTCAAGTCCCACTTTTGCTTTAGGCATGTGGAGTTTGCATGTTCTTCGTATGAGTGTGTGCTTGTATGTGATGGACTGGCTTCCAGGCTGTTCCAGTATCTGGAACCCTTATCTGGGTGTGTTCATCCTCAGTGCCTTGTGCCCATACCTTCTGTATGTGTGTCTGCAGTTGACAATGTGCTTCTCTCGGAGGATGGGAAGGACATCTTTCTTTGTGATTTTGGCCACTCGGAAAGGCTGGGGCCCAATGGAGAGAGCAATAAAGCCAACCATGGTAAGATCAAGCGCTCAAGGGAACTGTAATTCGCAAGAGGCCATTGTAATACAGGCGAATTGCTGTATTGCGCTTAGGCTGATTTAGCCCTTGTCACAGTGGGTCATTATATATGAGTTCATTGTGCAGTGGGATAGGATGACGTTCATGATGTGCCGTGGTTACAGGACAGAGCTTCCGGGGCACAGAGACACACATGGCCCCTGAGGTGGTGAAAGGAGAACCTCGCTGTGCCAAGGCGGATGTGTGGAGCAGCTGCTGCATGCTACTGCACATGCTCAACGGCTGCCATCCCTGGACCCGCTACTACTCCCACCCACTGTGCCTCAAGGTGAGAACCCCGCCATCTTCACACTGCCCCAAGTAAAGTACGTAGCTTTTGCCAGCATTCTGATCATCAGTTAAGTGTTTTTTATTGACTTTTTTTGAAACCTTTGGTAGTATAGTGGTACTTCAGAACTCGAACTTAATCCATTCAGAACTCGGGTTTGAATCCTAAAAAGTTTGAGTTCTGATGGAATTTTCCTCATAAGAAATAATGGAACACCAATTAATTGGTTCTTGACCCCAAAAAATTATACCGGAATATGTTTTTTCTGGCATTTAAACACAAAATGAATTGAATAAAACAAGAAGAGCATATACTGTACTAAACACATCTAAGCACATTTATCAAAGCAGTAATTTGTAAAGTAAGAAAATAAATGTATCCAAACAATGTGTAAAGTTAAAAAAAACTATGTGTCCTGCCCTAATTTCTGCTCCTTCCGTGTGCCATGCCCCCTCCTTAACCTCGTGTGGAATCCCCGTGTGATCAGCTGTTTCTGGTTATCATTAGTCCTATGTGTTTTTTCCACGTTTCAGTTTGTTTCCCTAGTCCGGTCATTGTATTGTCCATCTGCGTTTTGCCTGCTTTACCTGTAATTAAATGTAAGTATATAATGTAAATGTATTTTATTATATAATAATAATAATTACTGTTACTGTCTGTCATTGTCTAAATGTATTTTTACTGTCTACATACAGTGGTACCTCAGTTCTCAAACTCTTTATAACTCGAATTTCTTAAAAGTCGAACCAACCAGTTTGAAAAAAACATTACCTAGAACTCGATCTGAATCTCAGAAGTCAAAACGTGAACGCAGACCTAAGATAACTTATATGCGCAGGGAAATGAGTCACGCGGCACATCTCTCAGCGGAAACAAAGGGTAACGCTTCAGTCTCAGCCTCGCATTTGCTGTGATAGCACCATGCATGCTTACACTAGCTGAATACATATATTTAGACAGTAAAAATACTTTTAGACAATGATAGACAGTAACAGCAATTATTAATATATAATTAAATTAATTTTAAAATAAAGATTAATTATTAATTATTTTAACATTAATAATAAACCATTAATACATTTAATTATAATAATATTGTTGTGCCCAGCGGGGGACGGAACGGAGACAAAGGCGCAGATGTCAGGGTATCGGGGAATATGAGGTTTAATTACAGGTAAGGCAGGCAAAACGGACAGTACAATGACCGGAGTGGGGAAACAAACTGAAATTGACTAAATACAGAGGATTAATGACAACAACCAGAAACAGCTGATCACACGCGGATTCCACACGAGGTTAACAAGGGGGGCATGGCACACGGAAGGAGCGGACAATTGGGGCAGGACACATTGTGTGGATACATTTATTTTCTTACTTTACAAATTGCTGTTTTGATAAATGTGCTTAGATGTGTTTAGTACAGTATATGCTCTTCTTGTTTTATCCAGTTAATTTTGTGTTTAAATGCAAAAAAAAATTACGGTGTAATTTTTTGGGGCCGGGAACTAATTAATTGGTTTTCCATCATTTCTTATGGGGAAAATTCGATCAGAACTCGAAATTTTAAGGATTCGATCCGGAGTTCTGAACGGATTGAGTTATGAGGTACCACTGTATATGTATTCTGTTAGCGTAAACATGCACAATGCTATCACAGCTTAGACGGAAGCGTTATGCTTTATTTCCGCTGAGAGACGTGCCGCATGATTAATTTCTCCACGCATACAATCTTATCTGAGGTCGGCATTCAAGGTTCGACTTCTGAGATTCAGATCGAGTTTTGTGTCATTTTTTTTTACTTTTGACTTTTAAGAAATTAGAGTTATAATGAGTTCGAAAACTGAGATACCACTGTATTTGTATTTTTTGTAATACTATATATGCTATAATATTTGTGAAGGCTCTGTTGTAGTACTAGTTCTTAAAAGTTTCATTGATTTAATTAATATCATTTGGGTGATTCCTTCTACATGTGTAAATGTCATGCATGCTTGAACCTTGATAGCTGATTTTGGATGCATGGAAAAGCTGAATTCTGTTTTCTACTCAAGATTTTAATAATAATAGGAGAAAATAGCTCCAGTGAAGTGTGTTTCCTGAAGGCAGCCCAGATAGTCATCCATTGAAAAGGCAAAAGTTCGTGGGAAAAACCGTGGAATGGATGGTTGCCTATCCATTATCTGGTTGAACACCAGATGTCTCAAGAATTTAGATAGGAAATATCTGTCATAGAGCCTTTTTTCTTATTTATGTATTATTTTTTTACATGTACAGTAACCCCTTTACATTTTTGAGGGATCTGGGCGGAAGATCCCCATGAATGTGAAAATTCACGAGTAATTTTTCAGCACCCTTCACCTTAACCCGTAACAGTCTGCTAGCCTGAACAATAACATGAAAAAGTTACATACAATTAAATACAATTACAAAGTACTGTACAATTGCATGTGAGATTGCTTTGCCATTTCCTTTATATATATATATATATATATATATATATATATGTGTGTGTGTGTGTGTGTGTGGTGTGTGTATGTATGATTTTATGTGATTCAAATCATTTTCAGTATTGTTTTATGCATCATCTGCCAGTTTCAGCAAGCTCCAAAAATTTTCCTGTGTAATTATTCATGGTGAACGCGACGCCAATAACACACCAAACCAGAAAAAGCTCGCAAATGTGAAAGGGTTACTCTACTTTACACCTTGAGTCATTTCACTTCCGAGTCTGTGGAGCCTTTGTTTAAATTCACGTGTTCAACAATTGCTCAGTTGTGACTTTAGTCAACATTCTAATTCGCAGTTTATCACAGGAGCAGGAGAAAGGTGTGTTTGAAATGATAACATATTTCTATACATAGTAAAATGTGGAATTGTCCTAATAACATGTCATGTCAATCTCTAATCATTATGTTTGATGGGTGAACACAATTAATCATAGCGGTGAATGTGAATGATTTGCTCTCAAGCAGATTAAATATTTCCATTAGATACAATTGGATGAATACACTTGTGTTGGGTGCCATTATTGGTTTTCTGTGTCTATATCAGTGACAATTAAGATTTCTTTACATTAAAAATCATTACACAAAAAGAACATATAATATGGATATCACGCCATGTACAATGTGTCTCATTTAGGTCTTTTGTGTTTTATAGATTGCAAATGAGCCACCCCCTCTAAGGGAGATTCCAGCCAGCTGTAAGCCATACACCATCAGTGTATTCAAAGCTGGATTACAGAAAGAGCCAATGAAAAGGGCATCAGCTGCAGAGCTTTTGGAAAAAGTCACCAAAGCCTTGAGAAAATGTGAGACCTCATTTGATGAATGAAAAGATTGACTAATAAAACTCATAGTGTGCATGTTTTTGATAAACTGATGGTTCTCCCTTACAGCAGTTAAGTCATTAAATTGCATTTGGCTCTGCTTGTGTGATTGTGTCTCTGAAGTGGGTGGACTCAGAAGCCCCATCGCAGGAGTCTACCAAGAGCCAGCAAGTATAGAGCATGGGTCATCCAGAAGCTCCAGGTCAATTTCTGTTCTCAGACCAGTGCTTTCCCTGGAGACAAGTTCAGAGCGAATCAAAGAGTGGGTGAGTCCCTGGAGGGAGACTGCCCAGAAGGAGGAAGAAGAGTCTGAGGAGGAAGACGAAGAGGAGTTGGAATCTGAGGAAGATGATGACAGAGGATGGGAGTCCTCAGAATGCATTTCTGCGGAGGGCAGCCTCCGCCTCCCAGCATGTGACTCTGGACCCTGGCGATGGGAGCAGGTGGACAGCACCTACACAGTGTCAGAGCAGGAACTGCAGAAACTAAGCCGAGGTGAGACTGTGCAGCCCTGGGCCTCCAGTAGACTGTTTTAAACAGCCATAAATTAAGTGCTATGGCTTCTTAATGAACAGACCTTTTCATAGCATCAAGGATTCATGGGAACCTGAGAGCTGAGCAACAGAAGATGAGATGACTGCTTCTCTCCTCAATGATATTTTAAAGTTACTTCTAAAATAGCCCAAACCTTAAACTTCCAATGTAAACTGGAATAAATATCATATTACATCATAGCTTGATTAGTTTGTTTAGAAAACAGTGTGATTTATTGTAGGTGTGTAGGAAATTGTGTGGTCATTTTTTGAGTGAAATTCTGATTTGAAGTAAACTAACTAGTCTGGATTAACAGTGTAACACTAGTCACTGCCTTACTGCCTGAAACAAGGAGTCCTCACTGCTAAAAATGGAAGAGTCCCAACAACATATTTCTGGAAACGTCAAAATAGTTATATAGTTAAGTGCTTTCTGTCCCTGACTGTTTACTACGCTCTCTTTCCAGACTTGATCCTGGGAAGCCTGTCTCAGCCACATCCCCCAGAACTACAGGAGCAGTTGCTGTCCAGCTTGAGCAGCGACTGTACCTCTCAGAAGGAGCCTGGAGAGAAGGTGCTGGAGCAGAAGCCACTGAATGCATCTAACATTCTCAAGACAATTATATTATGCTGTTACAGTATATTGTATTTTGGTGTTTTCCTGCAACACAAAGAACATCCAATAATATGCAGGGAACACAAAGTGAATTGGTCAGTATAGAGGATTTCCCTGGCCTTCATTAAGAGTCCTGCCTGCAGGGCAATACTTGTCAGCCAGTATAATAATAAGCATGATGGGTTGATGATCTGTCAATTATTTGGTTTGGTCTAGGGAGACAGGTTACTTGGATATATAGTTTCCCTACTGTTGACATCGTATGCTGAGCAGACATTTATGTGGTTACCTCCAGCCCATGTCTTTTTGACTGCCTGTTGCATCTGGCACTTCTATAAGTAACTCAGCTGACAGGCATGGGAAATAAATTCATACCTTTTCTATTAATAGATCCTTGAAAATAGCTAACAAGAAAGAAAAAAGGTTGAAGTTTTCCCTCGGTCCTCTCTGTGTGCAGGATTCAGGCTGGTGGTCGGTCAGCATGGGAGATGATCTAAGTTCTGGTGTCTACTCATCCTACGGTAGTCAAACTGAAGGACAGAGCTTCAATGTTGGCTGGCTGGGTTCCACACCTCAGCCATCCGCACGGTGCTTTGAAGGTGGGCTGGTTACGTCATAAGAATAGAAGGTCATAAAATGGCTTGTTGACCCATAGCGAAGTTTTAGTCTATCAGCTAAAAACAATATGTGCTTGACTCAGTTTTGCCCCAAAATGCATAGGCAGGAAACTACATAAATTACAATTAATGGTATATCGTCCTCATCACTTTTGTTTCATCCAGGAGTGGATGTATGTATAGAGAACTTCAATGGGCAGTGTCTTTGGATTCGGGAGAGCCCCAAGGTGACCGTGGGACACGTCGCCACGGGAATAAGTGAACAAGTACGACAACTGATCTGTTTGTGTATGACTTACATCTACTGCAAAGAGGATGAAAGTAGAATTATTCCCGAAAAATCTGTCCCCAACCTGTCCTGAATTTATCTTTTGCAGATCTCAGAGAGGGCTTTCAGCTTGGTGACACTGGATGGCCGGTTAATGCCCCATGACCAGGTTTTGCCTAAAACGGGCTTACAGATGCGCTGTGTCCATGCGCCCAGAAGCAGTACTGCCTGGACCTGGAGGGTCTGTGAGGGAATGTTGGATACACGGGAGTGAACCCACCATCCAGTCACACTCTCCCATTTACGTCTACAGTACACCTCTGCCTTCATCATGAGCCATTGTTTAACCTTTTACCATGGATTCTTATCACTTTCCACTTCCAGTGAATTCAAATGTAGCACTCTAATGTGTCAATTACAAAGAGCATTTTGAAAATTGCTTTTTATAAGAAAAAAGAAAAATTGCGCACTTGTCACCTTGACCAAGCAGACTTTGGAAAACAAAGATGAAATTGTTTTTACCTTTGCACTTTTGCCACTATGGACAAAAAAATCAGCCGCTATGTTAAAACTCTGTGTCCCGTTCCAGTTCTTTCAGAATTTTTCACACAGCACAGGAGATTCATGTAAATGTTCTGCTTTTTGGAATGACTGTGGCTTTTTATACAATGGAATTTGTACCATTAATGACTTCTTTTTTTCCAAGCACACAGGCATTATATGAGACTCAGTTTATGATATTAGATCTGAAGGAATCAAACCACTTGGGGGTCATAAGACCTTTCTGTTACCCAAATAACCAATTAACTTAGAGAATTCTGAACATGTGGTTTATACCTCAAGCAAGATCATAATATATAAATGAGTGCACGCCACATCCAAATAAGTCAAACTTAGTTTGATAAATCTATTTTTAAAAGTATATTTAAATGTTTGCCATTTTTGGGTTATGCACTGTCTGTGAGTTGCCAAGTAGAACGTTGAATTAATTTTACGTTGTTAATGGTACATGAAAGTAGCATGTTACCTGCCATTAAACTGAACTATACTTTTGTTTCATTTGAGTTTTTTTTAATGTCAGGGAAATACTTGTAATTTGTGCAATATATCCATTTTTCTCTTGAATAGCTGATCAATGATGTCATATTGAGATGCTGGTAACAGTGTTACAAATGTTAAAAATGGCAAATAAACTTTTTGTTCATTAAGACCTTGTTACTTAATCTTTAATTCTTAAAAAAAGTATATTTACCCTCAAAATAAGTTGTTGGGAAATGCTTATAAAGCTGTATAGTGTGAATTGTGTCATGTTTGCATAGATAGTCTGAGAGACTGGTGCTCTCTGCTGCCACCAGGCTGTCACATCTGAGTATTGCCCTCAAGTCCAAGGAGTGATGAAATATGGGCCATGCAAGTGGGTTCTAGTGGGAACTAACAGTGTGATCAGTCAAAGACATATTACACCAATCTCTCAGTGTAGTTGTACTTTTCTCTGTGATCTGTCTTGGGCAAAATATCAGTTCAAACATTCCACATGTGATCATGTAACATTTCTGATCACAGTACCAAACACGCTATCCTAAAACACAAACATATATTTTTATGTCTTTCAGTTACATAAATTTTAGTGCATAATATTCATAAGCAGTCCATTTCTGATTTAAGAATTTAAATCAGACTTAGTGATGACTTGTAATAAAATGTAACATCACCTTCAAAATCGAAATATACTCCCCAGCTAACTATTAAATGTTTTCCTTTGTAGAATTGACACATGGACATACCTACTGATTTTTAGTGATATATGAGAATTTATAATACTTCATAATAGTATCATTATATTATTAACTGGCCTGTGGTACATCAGGCTCAAGGGTCTGCAGAATCATCATTGTCAAAGACAGCAAGCTTCTTGTGGCCGACAGGGTTGAAGGCTATGGCTTCAATTTCTCCTCCACCGTTGGAGGACTTTTGGAAATGGACCTCCAGGCTGTCCTGCATGGTCTCTTCATCCATGATACTGGGAATCCCAGTGAGTAACACAGTACGCCTGGCCACAGACAGCTGGGTCTGAGGAAGATCAGAAGTAAAAGAAGAACCTTAAAAATCTTTATTTTTATTTTCCAAGGCTGCTTTTAGTCACCAAAATAAAGTAAGTATTTTTTATTTTGTTATATTAAGCTGACAAATAAAATGTATTAAATTTGCAGGCACTGCCCATTTAAAATAGTAACTTACAAATCTTTAAATGATTTGTAGTGGAAATTTAGGATATATTTAACTTTTTCAAAGGACAATGACATGTTTGGTGCATGTCAACCTGGGTGGTAGTAGTCACAATAAAAGCTGTCGACTGAGAGGGTAGGGTGAGAGTGGGGTTTAAAGTTTTTTAAACGAGGTTCCCCAAAGCCCCATTTTTAGAGGACGTCCCTGGGTAAGCAGCCCTGCATTTCAGATATAAATAGTTTCAAGATGTGGTATAAGTTCTATTTAAAGAACTTAAAAACACATCTTACATTGAGCATTGAATACACTTAAAC
>JAODUD010000095.1:14485962-14497214 GCA_026784285.1 Stomatorhinus walkeri | reverse complement strand
CTTCCCAAGCGAGCTTGATGGGCCGAATGGCCTCCTCTCGTTTGTATAGTTCTTATGTTCTTATGTTCTTATGTTCAGCATATTTTTGAACAGTGGCCGGAAACCTGAGTACCCAGAGTAAACCCCACGATGACACGGGGAGAACATGCAAACTTCACACACACGGAACCCTGGTCCCATAGGTGTGAGGCGACAGTGCTAACCGCTGCACTACCATGCCATGCTGCTTCGCTGTAATGCAAACCATCGTCAAGATATCTATAAAATAAACCTGCGGCTAAAGAGTGCTTGTCAGAAAATGGCAACCCTCCCATCACCAGCTCTACCAATCCCCCTTATTCTCTCTCCTTTTCATAGCTTTTCCCATTCCATTGCTTTCTATTCCTGCCTGTTACCTTGGCAACAGTGGCCTGAATGAAGCTATGGAAAGGTTCTGGAAGTGGAAATAGTCCCAGCATGTATTCTAAAGGCTTGCTTAACGGCATCACAAATGCATCGGCAGAACTGGCTGTGAGCTTTCACACGTGCCGTTTCCATACCGATGTGTACAGTAATTACAACACATGCAGACTCCACACTAGATTCAACAGTAGTAAAGAGCCTGAAGGGAGATTTTCTATATATATGTATTTGGAATTAGATTCATGGACTCAAGCAGTCTAAGAGGTCTATTACATTCTTTATTTACTGCATTTTCTCGCAACAAGCTAAGCCATTGCATAGTAGTTGTGTATTTACCGCTATACATCTGCACATCGCTGATTCTCTAAACACCTATGTAGGATTACTCTGAATATATAACATCCTGTGTACATTGTACCCTACATCTGCAATGACTGAACCTAGGGATTCTTACAAAATGATACATGGGTGAAAATTTCAATAATAAAGAAGAATGAGTTAATGCTTGAAGTTTGCTTTATTTTCAGTGGAAAACTTCTCTCAGCAATGGCTGCATGCCGCTGCACCACTGCATAGCCGGATTGCTGAGACTGTATGCACTAGGCTCACAGAGGGCCATGATCATTCAATCATAGCCCTGACAATGGCGGATGCATCACAAAGGCAACGGCATTTAGCCATTTGCACAGACATCCTAAATCAAAGAATGACGTCAATCCCAGTAAAGATTCTCATTTACTTCTGATAATTTTGTATGCCGAACAATCATGGGTGGTCATTTGAGCTGCTGCGGTGAACTGTCAAGACCTTTCTCCTCATTTAATATCAAGGAAACGTGCTCATAAAGCATTCTTTTCAAGTTAGAATGTGTAAAATACTCCATTCAGTAATGAATTGAAGTATCTATTGTAGGTGCCCAATAGACTCAAAATATTTGTAGTGACTTACACAGTTTAACTTTTCCATCATTTGTACAGGCTAAGTAGCCAACTCAAAGATTCAGCTGTTGAAGCTCATCTCTAGGCAACAGCTGCTTAGGACTTAGGAAGTAAAAGAGATTCACGTCAGTCTGAAAAGAGATTCACGTCAGACTGAAAAGAGATTCACGTCAGACTGAAAAGAGATTCACGTCAGACTGAAAAGAGATTCAAGTCAGTGGCCTTTCCGCTTAGCACATTTTTCAGTTACTACCTGTGATGCACAGTGGGCACTGCTTACCTGTGGTGGCTTCAAACTGCCAGACAGGGATGCTGGTGTCCACCTTCACTGGGCTGTCAGAGGGCAGGGGGATGGAGACATGGATGGGCTCTGACACCTGCACGGTACTCCCATTGCGGGCATAAAGGTGGGCACTGACCGCCGCCACCGCAGTCAGCTCCATCCAGCTGCCATTTCCCCCTGCGAGCACACAGGGCACCATCACCACTAAAGCACTTTTACAGCATCTGTATAATCCATAATATACTGATGTCTGTACATAGGCCGCATCCCTGCCTATGCTGCCTGTGATGTCTGTGTACAGTTGCTTGGATACACACACACACACACTCGGACATCCCATAAACATACATGTATACATACATCTCAGGTCAAAGCGAATAAGAAAAATATATAAATATACCTAAGGGAGGAGAAAGCACAGAATCCCACATTGGAAGGATATTCCATTTGTTGTATTAAAGAATTCAGTGACACTTTTCTTAAAGCAGTCAGCATGATGCATCATATGTATCTTCATAATGCATTGATAAAGTATTATAAACATGGCTATAAGCATTTATAAAAAGGTATAACACATTATAGTCATGTTTATTATGCAGTATGAATGTTCTTTGAAACTCTCATGTATACTATAAATAGCTTCATAATACAATACAAAGCCTCCTTAATTCCAATACTGACCATTATAATGCATTATGGAGGTATTTATAGTGCATTATAGTTGAGAGCTTCATAGAACATTCATAATGCATAATAAACATGGCAATAATGTGTTATGCCTTTTTATAAATGGTTATAGCTGTGTTAATAATGCTTTATGTATGCATTATGATTGCATGTGTGATGCATTATAAAAGGGGGGTTCATAGAAAGTGTTACCAAGAATTCTTCTATGTAAATCAGACTTTAGACATGGCTGACCTCCTTTGCTCGTGCCCAGATGGCTGACAATGCCGCCCAGCCCTGAATAACTTGCACTGACTCACCTCACTTTGCAAGCTGTTGCACAATTTTTATGGCCAAACACCAACACTGAAATGCCAGGTTCCAGGGTCCAGGCTATGCCCACCCACCCTACCGGTGCTGCTGCACAGGGAATTATTTTTACTTGCAATGTATAACACTGCATAACACTGCATTTATAGATGCATTGTGTGACTGTGTCGGTGTGTGTATGTACCCTGCTATGACCTGGTATTTCATCCCTGCCTTGTTCCCTGTGTCACATGGTATAGGCTCCAGGGCCCCCTGTAACCCTGTACTGAATGAGGAAAGTGGATGGATGGTTAAAACCCGCAGGTCAGTGCTTTCGTCTCAGCCATGTGGCAGAAACTCCACCCAAGAACCTGCCACAGTGTTCTGATTCTGAGCCTCCCCTGCATGTCCAGTCACCTGTGTGGTTAGTCTCACGGCCCAGCATGTATGGAAAACCCCCGATCTCATACTGGCTCCTGGCAGCGGTCAGCACCGCCCACACGTCTGTGTAGGAGGTGTCAGGTGGCAGGTGGACAGCCTTACTCTGCAACTGGATCCATGGTTGGTTCCTGCCACCTGCGGGAAAGTAGGGGCATCAAATAAGGTGAATTTTTACAAAACATAAAGGAGTCAATGCAGTGAGCATTTCAGGGGCTTTATATACCTGCCACTGAAATATTTTATGTAGCTAACGCAGATACAGCTAGAAATAACTCATGTGGTTAGGGTACCCAAAGAGATTCTCCCCATCAAACGCCGAGATCATCTCTTCACTTAGAAAGAAAGTGCAAAAACATATTAGTCCTAATTTTACATTATGTTGCCCTGTCAAACCAACATCAGTGCAATCACAAATAGCTCACCGAGTAATATTTCCTGCAGTTTTGATACCAGTAATATTTTCCAGCTACACAGAACTAAAAGAAGGAATTACAGCCAATTAAATTCTCACATCATCTCACAACAATAAGACAAAGATGACCTGAGGCAGGGTGGCAAAATTCTGCAGAGCAGTATAATCCCAGACACCTTAACAACATGCCCAGCTTACATCTGGGAGCCTCAGCATCACTAAATGGATTAAAGATACTAAACATGTCTATGTACCCAGTTATCCGGAGCCAGAAACCTTGGATCTGTTCTATTATGGATAAAATTAACATCCAACAAGATAAAAAAAAAATGTTAGGTTGTGCATTCTGGATTAAATTGTTTTTCAATCTGCACCTGAAAACATGTGACAAAAAGCATTTTATTTTTCTATACAAGACAATCCTATAAAATATAAGACTGTTTAAAAATGAATTAAACAAGGTTAGTTTAAGTGACCCCCCTGGTGTAAAGTGCTCCTGGAGATGGCAGCTTCCTAAAAAATTCCTGTCTTGCTGCATTAACGTGATTAAGGTCGTATCTGGGCCGATCTTCGTTAAGCCTATCACCAGCGTTTCAGCTGAGCTGGGACATGACATCACCTCGTAGGAACCACATTCAAGTTTCTGCTGTGAAGCGGATCATTACAAAGCATCGATTAACAGCAGCACATTACAGAGTCGAGGTCACAGTTTCCACACCCAGAGTCTCTTCTTCATCGTCGCTCCCTATATTAAACACTGTGTCGATAATGCTGCTTACTTAGAGTGGTTCATCATGAATCAAAAAACACCCTGTGTCATGGTGTATGCAGATACAAAGAGAGTTTTATTTGCCATATCCCCTAAAAATATCCAATACGAATCAAGTCACGGGGTGGGGGCATTGCTTGGGATAAGAAACGGACAACTGTTTGACTTTAAAGCGTTCCTCGTCAGACTTTCCATCAAAGCAGATCTATCTGCACCCAATACTAATGGTAATGACATTGCTGCAAGGTTCAAAGTTCAAGTGTGGCAGAAACTGTCAGTCACAAGCACTGGCTAACTGGAAAACCTGCAGCATGCTGGCTTCCTCAAAGTGGCTCAACTGCACTCACTGCAAATTGCTGCTTCCCTTCAGTTGCTGCAGTTTACTCAGCCCTCCCAGAGTGGGGGGGGGGTGTCTAAGGAATAATCTATTCCAGAGGGAACCTCTTTAATCCTTATCATGAACCCTCCCCCAATTCTCCTGCGCTCTTTATCACTTTAGAAAAGCTTGCTGAACCCATCTGGACACTGCTGATCTCGCATAATTGAATCAGGCTGCAGTGTGACATAAGCGAAGATACGTGACCACATGCAACTTATAAAGCTGTAAAACTGAGCCTTAGCAAGTAGGGCCTTCCTGTCTCGATCTTCCTCTCACTCTATACACATAAAACCTGCACAATTAAACGAGATAGGGTAGAACTGAAACACAGAGCTGTGTGGTGTGGCAGTCGGAGACCAGCTTTGAAAGACTGGGACCCTGCAGGCACTGTCCCACCATCCAGGAGTACTGCATGTTGGGAAGCCGCCTCAGCGCAGAGGACATCTGACCAAAGGTATCACGGCTGCCGAAAAACAGCCCCCACCACGGTAACCAGACAGCACAACTTGCAGACGCCAATTCCCCTAATTACATGCTTTAGAACTAGGGGAGGGGCCTAGTGCATCCAGAGTGGTGAAGACATTAAAAATCACTTCTCAGACATGTGCATATTGCAACAAATGTAGCTTAAAACCTTAACATATTTTTATATGTTAAATCGAATGTGTCCCTTAAGCCTGGGAGATTGTGGTGCTCATTGTATCCTCCCTACCATCTCTGTCCTCTCTCTGTTTACCTTCCAGCTCTTCGCAGATACCTTCCCTCATATTGCCACGGCAACCACAGCGACACACTGTGCTGTACTCGCCAGCCCGTTTCCGTCGACGGGCGTGTTCACCTGCCTTTGGACTCAGACGTTCTCCCCCTTCTGCAAGCTGTACGTCAGCACAGGCAGCTTCTAGGGACGCTGTAACGTGACCCCCCCACATCATGGAGCACGCAAAGTGCCTTTAGCACGCAACCGAGTCCTAAAATCTCAGCTCCTTCTGCAACAGCGACAGCACACCGGAAAGGCCTGATCCCTTAAGAATCAGGTTCTGTAATTACAGATGAGCCTAAATTTAAAATAACTTGTCATATTCCATGGGGCTCCACTACAAAATTACTTTTCCTACTTCTGGGGTGTCATTTCTGGCTGCCCAGATATGCTTGTCATGTTTGTATTATTGTCCAAGGCTTTACGCAGTTGGATATCACTGACTTGGACAGCAGGACCACCTCACGCCTGCATGGCTGGGGGCCTGCATCCTTCCCCAAGCCTTCAAAGTGTGAAGTCAGTGTGTTCTACCCATATTTGTGCAGCTTTTTCCTTTCGCAGTGTAAAAACATTTAGTTAGTGGACATGTCTCCAAACCCACACATGGGGTGTAATTGAGCGGCGCCTCGCGGCATCTTGGCTTCCTGCCTGAGCTTTGACAGCTTTCACCTTCCCGGCAGAGAAAAGTTTTCATGGGAGATGGATGGATGGACAGACATTTTTGCACATAAATATTACGTACAAAAATAAGAACTAGTGATTTAGACGTTTTATACAACATGAGGTCTATCAGTTTCACCTTCCTTTAGCAGCCACCAACGTCCAATTATCCTTAAATAACCACCACAGACCACGGACACCTACAGCTGATACCTCCATAGATTCCTGGCTTCTCCCTGCAGTAGAGAAGCACTGACAAGGAGAGCTTTCCCCACATGCAGCACAATGTGTATTCGTATAGGTATTATGGAAAAGACAGACATACTTTAAGATCAAAGCTCAAGCGGCCATAGGTCTGGGTCACATGGATGCGCTTGTGGTATTAAAGGCTCTATGGATGGACAACAGCGAACAAGCAAAAATACTTTGGCTGAGTGTCACGAGGAATAATTGGTTTTGTGTACTAAACAGAGTTCTCTTTGAGCTCGCTCATGTAAATCAATACGATGTGCTTAAACAGCACTGAACGGGACCAGACATCCCACTCACTGAACCGTCAGGCCCAAACACTCAGATCTTTCAGGAGATAGGGCATGCCGCGTGTAAAGATCGCTCTTCAGCTGCCCTCCCACAGATGGAAAGACACCGTAATTTACGGCCCAGATGAACGGCCATAATCAGTGTTCGGGCGAGCTCGCCAAGACATAAAACTGCCCTGTTATGTGTTGGACTGGATAAGGGTGGCCTGTTCGGGGGAGACAAATTACTGAGGCCTGGAATATCGTGGCCTAGCTGAAGAAGCATCCAGAAAAGGCAAATCTGTCCTCAGGCCTCCTTATGCCAGTCCTGTGGTAAAATGGTGGGACGGACTGGGTAATATGATGTGAAGATGACTGGTTGGATCGAATCCTTATATAGGCTTAAAATTTATGACCCCATTGATGCTTGCTCTTTTCTAACATCTCATTGTAGGTCAACAAGAAATAAGAATAAAATACCCTTTCCTTCTGGACACTGTCATCATTCGCTGCAAACTTCAGCTGCTATTCAGTAAAGTCTTTCCCATGGACTCAAACAATTTCAAGATATCGCTCCAGAAATTTTATACTATTTGCGGGAAAGAAGACCTTCACACGTACACAGATCTGGATTCTGACAGTAGTGAAGAGCCTTTGGTTTTGTATAGTTAACTGCATAACAGCTAATAATTTCTGTTTGGACATAGAGGTTCCCCCAACAGGAAGACTCCGGAAGTTGACATGAATTACAGAAACTGCTTAAGAATAATAATGTTTTCAGCAGAACTGAAGCTCGGAAAGATCCGAGACGGACATATGGGCACTCACCTGGGGTTCCTGACAGAACCTGAACCACATCATCATATAGGATGAGGGTAGCCGGTCTCTGGGGAAGGAGGTAGAGGCTCACTGATGCATATACTGAAAGAGAGAGTATCACCAACAGACATGAGCAGTCAGGCATTGCAAAATTTATAGCAGGGATGGTTTGAATACACAGAGATAACATTACCCATCCCTCATATTCCCAAGGTACAGTACAGTGACTCAGTAATAACAGAGCCCCTCTTCAATTAGACCTGCCTAGAGGGTCTAGTGTGCTATGTAAGATGCAAATCTCTTGTATCCCAATCTCTTAAGAAGTCATCTACCACAATGTAGTCTGTGACTGTGCATCCTGAACCTCGGTTCAGGAAGTGACTGTCTCTGTATAGCTACTGATGGTACAAGTTAGGAAGACGTCCAAGACATTTCCGTGAGCCACTTTCTCCTCCAAGCACTGTTTGCGGTGAGAGAAGACGGTAATGTGATAGAAACAAACAAAAGGATCCCTGTAGATTTATGGCAAATTCAGCTGGACTAGTGGGGTCCAGTGCATAGGCCTACATTAGTATCCCTCAGTGACCTCATTCGTGAAGCCTTCATCAAAAGCTGGATGAGATCATCAGACAGGGTCTTTTTTGTTTATTGTGCACAAGGGACAAGGAGCGATTTCTCACACGAGGACAGCTTGCCCTGCCTGAGCATATCCTGGGGGGCAGCTCTTGTGTGCTCTGCTTTGGCGTCTTTTCAGGAAGGCAGCAGGAAGAAAGCTGGGTGTCTTTAGGCTCAGAGCTCATTTCCATCTGCTGCAAAGCAGGGCCATACAGTCCCAGACCAAGCCGGACACACCTTCAGCATAGAAAAGCCCATGTTTACTTCTGGGTTTTTTACTATTTATTCTCATAAAATGATTGAAGCTTGGATGTTTCTCGTTTTCAAATACAATCTTTCTATAACTGAACTAAAATTCCTGAATTTTTACAATAACTGCAACTCTGGTAGATAAAATGCATGTTATAAAATAGTGTTAATCATTTTTTTTTTAAATAAATGAAATAACTTGAGCTTCATTACCACTACTTGCGATATCTGCAAATAATTTGCAGACAGCCTACGGTGTGGTATTTAGTTCGTTTCTATTTTCTTACACATTGTTACTATTTGGCAAATGTAAGATATGGGAATTTAATGTGAAAGTGTTTATGAAGCACATAATTTATATTTTTAAGGGTTTTTTGTACAAGATTCATTCATTCTGCAATGTTCAGAGAGCCACGATGCTCATAACCAGAGTCCAGCCACTCTCAGCATGCACCCCAACTTTGTCTTTGTGGGGTTTTTTTTGTAATATTGGCCAAAGCCCAAATCCTAGGGGCGTCACAACATGATGCACATGTGCACCTTTTGCATGTCCTCACTGCAAGCACTGCAAAGGAGGGAAATTTATTGGAGGTGTGTTTTCCAATAATTCCCACCTGATGCCATGACACAGTGTGTTAATTTTAGAAAAGAGACATGTTGCTCCACCTATAAAAATCAGGACAGTCTATTCCATGCAGACAGAAGTGTCTGGCATAAAGAGGAGGTTGTCATGTCAGTTAATATAGGTATCAGCAGGGGAAGCCCCTGTCCCGGCTGTGATGCGGATTTAAGTAATTCATCACGTCTGATGTAGAAGAAAGAGGCAGAGTTACACAGCGTCGATATTAACCTCTTGATCTGACCTGCAGTTTAATCAGAATATTTGTGCGTTCAGCATTTTTAGATTCATTCCTGGCTCATCCTTTAAGATGGTTGTACAGTCCCCAGACTGTTACAGAACAGTCTCTTTAATGCCTGCATTATTCTGACATGCATCACCTATCACATGCATCTTGTTCCCAATCATTGTATGAAGTTGATCTTTTTTGTCTTTTGTCCTCAGTTGTTTCCACAATGCTTATGTTACACCCATCTCCTCTCTTATCCCCAAACAAACCCCTCTTGCTTCCCCTTAACCTCATGTCACATTGCTTTGTTTTCCTTCCTGCCTGGAGCAAGTCTCACATTTACATATTGTGATTTAACTTTCTTCATAACATCTCATTGACATTTAAATTGATGAGTGCTGCTTGTTCTTGGATGTGATCAACCACCTCCATAGAAAGCACCTATGACCTTCAAAGTTCCATTCTTTGGTCACTGGAAAAAAATGATTTGTTTTTGAATAAATTAGTCTATATTTAAATTAGCTAATTATAGGCGTGAACTATTCACTGTGACTCTGATCAGAGTAGAAGGTTTGGAGATGGATGGATACCTACCCCACACGTGGCAGGCAGAGCTTCCCGTTTGCGTGTTTTGCCTGCTCAGATGATGGCTGCTATTGACACTATTTTTGATGTGTGTGATAAATGGAGACAATGGAAGCAGCTATCATTTGATTCTTAGCACAGATTAAACTCGGCAATTCTGCCGAGAAGAATGGGAGAAACGTCCAAAAGGAAATGTGCGCCAACCTTGTAGATAAGGCTGCCATTGCTGCCGAAGGAGCTTTAACTACGTACTAAGGGAAGGGTCTGAATACTTATGGAAACGGACATTTCAATTTATTCTTAATATTTTAACAAAACACTCCAAAAATCTGATTTTGCTTTGTCATTGTGGAATACTGTGCGCAGATTGATTATAACAAAATGAACTAAATCCACCTTAAGATGACTCTGAAACAACAAAATGTAGACAACTTGAAAGGGTCTGAAAATTTTCCGTATGTATCAGATCTCCAGTCAGACGAATAGGATTTTTTCACCGCCATGGCAAGCTCAGCAAGTTTTCAGTTTCCAAGAGCTGAAAATGTTTTCAATGCACTGAATCTGAGCTGCTTTAGGATGCTGTAATTTCCATGTGCCAGAATGATTATGATATTTTAGCAGTTTAATAAACAGAAGTGGATTGGTGACATGGAAGACAGGCCGCCAACGCCCCAGGCACCTCACATGGATGCAAATATTTTAACAAACAAAGATCAGTTTCTTTACTTACGCAATAACTTTTGTGCATATTCAAAGGTAGAAAATTTCATTTGAAAAGTTCCCCTATGACTTGAATCTCAGAACATTTGGATTAACCACCGCTTAACCACTGCACCATTCTGTGTATTCTGCAGAAATCATGATCCAAAACCAGTTTATCAGACATTCATCCAATGGAATGTGAAGTCTGAACAGCTTCAGTTAGATTGCAGGAAACACATTGTGGATTAATGACTTCCTGTATTTTACTGCAAAACTGGATAATAAAATTATCCATTATATATTTTTTACTGCCATAGAAATTCTTTAGTTTTTGCATATTTGAGCACAGGGTCAGCTACTTGTCCCAAAGCCCTGGATCAGTTTTTGGGGTTAGGGGGATTGATCGAGGGCCCCACATTCTAACAGGTTGGTGAACCTCCAATCAGAGACACACAGAGCGCCAGGCTGGGCACTGAGATCAGTAGCTTCCCCAACAGCCTCTCTCAACAGTGCAGGATGGCAAATTATAGCTTGACGATAACTGTCAGCGAATGGTTCTACTGAGGAGTTCCGCAATCAAGACCGCAATGGAGATTTTCCCTGTGTGGGAAATGAAATAGCCACGGTGGGATTCAGGCAGACCGCACTGGTGCTTGTGTTACAGTTGACAAATGACATGTTAGCGGACAGTGGATGCAGGCAGGCAGTCGCGTTCTACAGGATTCAATCACTGTAAGTCACATTACAGTATCTGTTAGCTATAATGGTTTGTCCTCATGAACAAACACGCACAGACACATATATGCAGTGTGTGTATGTGCATACACACACACGCACATGTAGGGTAAACATATCCTTATGGGGACCGCTCATTCATTTCAAAGGGAAAAATGCTAACGC
>JAODUD010000095.1:14474607-14485160 GCA_026784285.1 Stomatorhinus walkeri | reverse complement strand
ATGCTTTATTTATCCCCGTGGGGAAATTATTTTTATGCCTCCCTCAACTTGCTCTTTGTAGAGCAAGCTGTCCGCATATGACACAGAACAGTCTTTCGTAAACTCAAATTTTGTTTTCACATATAGTAATTTTAATGAGTGATTTAGGCACCATATCTAATTCCAATTCCAAAAAACTTTATTTGTCCCCGAGGGGCAATTTAAAAGGCATAGAGGAGCAGCGCACACAAATTGTAACATTTGTACAAAAACAGTCGTAACATTTGACACAACAGATGACACACAACAGACACACAATGACCTATGAACAATAATAAATTTCACCTATGCACACATGACTGCTTTGCAAATTCTTAGCCCAGCAGCCTCTCTCTTTTTTCTGTTGCATTCATTATATTGCCTGCCTGCCAAAACCACAGTTGAGTGATGATTACAGGGAAATTCTGCTTCTTTTCAAGCTAAGCACCAGCACAGCCATCATGCTGAGGTATATAATAATAAATTCCTCATTTCTGACCAATAGCTCTAAAGGAAGTTTTCTGCCCTCCATGCACATGTAGCCATCAAACTTGTATATTGCATAAATGATGCACTATTTCAAATTCCTTACATTTTTCATTTCAAATCCCTTGTGTTTTACATTCAAAATAGTCAATCAAATGAGTAATCAATGCCTCTAAACACCCTGCATCATAGCATTCTTACCAAGTTATCAAAGACAAATTAACCTACACACCATGGCCTTAGAACAGTGGTTGTCCTATTTCCATCAAGAGCAAGAAGATCTCGTTGCAGACCGATAGAGCATTTTGCAACTCGGGCAAAATAATTATCCCTGGAGGTCCCTCATCCCACATTCACACGATCGTTTCTCTCCAATTTCCATTGTGATGGGGCTTCTCCCTTTTAAAGGAGTTGATTTATACTAATCACTACTACTGGCATTAATTTGGACATTCAAGGTCTTAATAGAGGACAGAAATTTAATCAGATTACATACTGAGGCCTTTTAGGAAATAAACATGCACCTGAGGCCACTTATGTAGAGACTTTACATACATCCTCACAGCCCTAAATATACACAGATTAACCAATGCATGCTCAGTACTAGAATGACTCATCACAGATTAACCAATAAATGCTCAGTACTAGAATGACTCATCACAGATTAACCAATGCATGCTCAGTACTAGAATGACTCATCACAGATTAACCAATGCATGCTCAGTACTAGACTGACTCATCAAAGATTATTCCTCTCCTTCCACGCAGCCATGACACTTTCATGGAACACTCACTGCCAGGTTTTGTAAAACAAGGGTGTATATACTGTACAGCATGGGTGTAACCATGCATTCTTTTTTTTTGAGGGGGGGTCATGTCCCCCCAATACTGAAAAAATACCAATCTGTACCCCAATTTAGAGTAGAAAATGTTAAATATATCTTCTTTTTATGAACTCTCTTAATTGATATACTTTTTTTTCCTATTTATTTCTATTTGCTAAGAAAAATGGGAGATTTTCGCCCCCAAGGCTTTCTGTGCTGTGATGGTAATCTGACAGGTTTTTAAATTTGGTCAGTCAATGGAGGTGTTTTTTCCAACTTCCCCCCCCCCCCCCGTTCCTTCTTCATTGCACTCTTATGACGAGACCAGCAAGCCTAAATACTTTTACCCACAGGTGAAATAAGTTACCTAAACTATAGAATGGACATGTAATGACGGGGTCTACAAATATTATATTGGTGAAATACTCAGAGACAGTAATAGACACACGCTTACTGCCCGCGCTCCAGCCAGTTACGGAGCGGATACACAATCAGGGGGGGGGGGGCGCAGCTCATCACCGCTGCACCTCTCGTCCCTCCCTGTTTGCGGCTGAACTCCCACAATTGGGTGTATTAAATAAAAATGACTGGAATCAAACATTTATTACAGTTCACTGAAAAATATCTTTTAAAAAATAATAACAATAAAAAGACTTTTTTTAAAAGCTATTTTCATTGGACTATGGTCGGTGAGGCCCTGCCTTCCCTGACTACAAGTCCATGGTAGAATTGTAGAAAATAACCTTTAAAAAAGTTGGGGGTGTGCTCTTATTTGGAGCCCACAAAGCCTGTACCATGGTTACGCTGCTGCATGCGGCTCCTCACACAGCTATGAGGCTGTGCATATAAGTCAGACATCCAGTGTGGTTCTCTACAACTAAATAAAATAAAATCAACCAAAGACTGATCTGGAAATTTAGGGCTTCCTTGAGGATCATTAATAAAGTATTTTTTTACGCTGATGAGTGAGAGCAGATGTTCTGAGGCCTTCAGAGAGGTCAGTCCTCTTTTGGGCCGACCAGAACAGACAGTTTAAGCTTGGAATATGAGAACGGAGACATCAGTGAATCCCTTCCTGTGCTCAGTCCCTTCTGCCTGACAGCCTGATTTTGCAGAGTTCAACGCCTCCCTGGGTCAACAAGGGAGGGGCTTGCGTTTCACTTATTTAACCAACCACAGTCTTCATTGTCCATTTTATTCTCATTTTCAAATTCAAGGCTTCCAGCTGTTGAGCTGACGGGTGTCCGTGGCATAGCAGACTAAGCCTCTGTGCATGTGTTTGGAAAGTCGCCTAGTTCAAGTTGAGGCCTAGTCTTTATTATTATTATTATTAATTATTATTATTATTATTATTATCATTATCATCATCATGACAGAGATGTGCCCTTGCATTGCTCTGTCCAGCCGTTGCAAGTTTTGAATCTACGGCATGTCCCTTAACAAACCCCTCCCTTGTTGACCCAGGGACACGTCGAACATGGCAAAATCATGATTTGCCCCTTCTCCCCTATAACTTGGAGGGTGGATGTCATCTTCCTCCCCCTCCCCCAGAAACCAAAGGCACTAGAGAATAGAGACATAAATATCTCCAAATCAATTTCATTCCACCATTAACCTGCTCTAAGGATGGACCTCTTGTGCCTGCTTCTGCAGCTGGCCCTGGGCCGCCGATGCAAGGAGAGCAGATGAGTAAGAGTGCGTGTGTGGGGTAACTGTCAGGGCGGTGTGACTAAACAAGGTAACCTGGCTTTGGCAAACGCTCAGTGGCTTGGGACACGGGAAATCAGGACTGAACTCAATTTGGGTGATTCACTCTACAGCATTTGAGGGAAACAAAGTGTTGCAAGTAAACCAATGAAAATGATTGTTTTGGACAGAAAGTAGCAAACATAGACATGCACCCTACAGCAGGGCTGACTGATTATCTGATACAATGTGATTTCCTGATTTTTTTTTATGCTGTCTCTCACAGTGGTAATGCACCTACAATGTGAATTTCAGACCCCTCCATGATTTCTAAGTGGGAGACAAAATCGCAGGGTGTTCAAATACTTGTTCCTCACTGTAAATGGGTCTCTGGTCCAGAGTTACTGTCAAAACTATGGAATGGAAATGACACTACTGGGACTAATGAACGTGAAGACCCACATGACCATGACGGTCAGTAGCTATTTTCCACCTTAGAGCTTGTGGTAAACTATTGGAAAATTAAAAATTCTAATTAGATATTACAGACTTGTATTTATGAGATCAGTTCTTTTCAAATGATAAGTCAACCAAAGCGTGAAATGCAAAAATCTATTGGTTTAATTATGTCGCTGTTACAAGTTCGTAGGATGGACAGCAGTGCAAACCCCAAGAGATCAATAACTCATCAAAAGAACTAATTGAGGGTTGGCACACAAGCAAAGCTTGCTTCCCACAGCAGTCTAAAGTTGCAAAACTGCACTTTTACGTGCTTAGCATCAATAAGAAATACCTTGTGAGTGAAAATGAGAGAGTCCCTTTAAACGAGAACAAAGTGAATGTGCTTTCAGAGCTCAGTTAATTCCATAAAGCGCAGCTAGGTTCTTTGGCACATGCAGAACGTCTAAAGTGGTTGGAAATGCATGTTTCCTGTTTGATCTCCCTAAATAAAATACCTATATCTAAATCCATATCTATACATAAGAATGATATTCAAAGATATGTTGTGCCATTTTGCCCACCAATTCCTTTTTGCATCATGTTTAAAACGATTCTCAATGTTTTGCATATAGGCAGTTATTTTGTGTCCCGTGATGGACTGGCTACCCATCCAGGACATTGCCTGCCTTCTACCTTGAGTTTCTCAGCACGGGCTGCAGACTTAGCCTCGTACTGGATAAGGGACATGAAGGATGGTTGGATGGATACATATGGACAACATTCACACATGTCTGAACAACTTGTCTGTTTACCTTCATAAGCCAAAAAGGCACAAAGGAACAAATAATCTATCAAATCAGAACAAAAAACACATAAAACCTAAAATAACACTTACACATAGTAAAAGCAGGAATGATATGACGACTACACAGCAGCTGGTATAAATCAGAAATTATGTATTGAGTGTAGATTCACTTACCAGAATCTATACAATCATGTGTCACTTAATGACAGGGACAAGTGCTGAGAAATCCATCATTGTGATAACATCGTAGAGTGTACTTACACAAACCTAGATGGCATAGCCTACTGCACCCCTAGGCATATTTGGTATAGCCTAAATAACGATACAAGAACAGTGTAGTAAATACACAAACCAGTAAAATGGTTGTTTATTATCATCATCGAGTAATATGTACCATACATAATTGTACGTGCTATATTTTTATACAATGGGCAGCTCAGTAGGTTTGTTTACTCCAGCATCGCAAATATGTGAGTACCGAGTAGTACATTGTGCTATGATGGGTGCAGCATTGCTAGGTGATAGGTGATCTATAATGCACTATAGATACCTCCATGATGCATTATAATGGTGAGTATAAGCATTAAGGATGCTTTGTACTGCATTATGAATGCATAATTAGTGCATTATAGATGAGAGCTGAACAAGGCAGACATAATGCATAATAAACATATAATTTTCATGAATGGGGAAAGGGGAAAAAAAAAACATTGTATTTATCTCGTCTGATGGGAACGGAGTAAGGATTATGGTTACAAATTAAAAAGTAACACAATAAATTATTTACATTTCACCTTTGGGAATTTATGAAACACTCACAGGCCAAGTTAAACTGTCTTGTATTTCAAAACTGCAAGTGTATTGAGAATCTGCATCCTAAGCTAGAGCAATAAATTACATTACATTAAGCTATCAGCACAATACAAACAGCCATATATCCTAAGTAGAGATATCTATCTTACTCATCCATTCAAATAACAAATTGTAGGTACAAAGGTAAAAGACTCTCCCAGTGTTTTTAACCAAAACACACAAAGATGGGGCTTCCCCACATAAAGGGTATAAAGTCAACGGGAAGGTTTCCTGAAAAAAAAGAGGAATTCCTGTGTTAGCTCAGCCAAAGGAAATTTCCAAGGAAATCTGCATTGTCGGAGCCAGAAGCGGCCATCAGATTACTGAAATGGAAGCCAATGACAAAGTCTCCAAACTATGCAAGGAAACACCATGTTTGAGATTGTAAGCCTCTCAAATAAACACACCTACCAACCGTTTATCCGGTTAGGGTCATGAACAGCAAACACTTTGCACCTACATCCCTGAGAAAGCAAAGACAAGATGATAATGTCAAACATTTTGGAAAGTTCTTTGTTCTTAACAAGGACTGATTATAGATTGAACAGTGCCAATGTGACCGGAAGGATGTCCTTTTCCAAAGTGCTATCAAACAGCACTGGACTGCTGGGATCTGGTAGACCCAGGTAGCCTCTGAAGAATGAGTAATGCTTTACCCATGCTGCCATCAGTTTAGTGCACGAATATATTTGATCTTGACTGACAAACTATTTGCCCTGCAGTAGTCTGGCATCATGTTCAGGGTCTCACTTGCTCCCAAGCTCACCACAAACTCACCACAGGTTCACCACAGCACTGTGCTGGATGGAAGATGGATGCATGACCATCATTACATGAATGTTTGTAACATTCGGGTGTAGGCACATGAGCAATGGTCATTATTGTATAACAATAACAACAGTTATGGCCCTACCTAAAATGGTGCTGTAAGAATATAAATTACCGCATTGCATGATGCTCCTCAAACATATATTTCACCCATTCTGGTCTTTACCATCATGAACCCCTGGAGGAATATCATTATATTGTTATTCAATGTAGCATAGTTACTTTTGAGGTTTCTACTGCAGGTATGAGGTAGTGTTTCTGTAACCTGTTTGCCAATTGTCCTTTGATACACAAGTGCACTAGAGGACAAGTGAATGTGAACATATAGTTCTTTGCATATTTGCAATTAATTATTAATTGCAATAATAAATAAGTAATACACAATAAATAATTAACTCAGTAGGTTATTGCTCATTTCACTGTTTTTACAGATGTTTATTAAACACAACTATATTGAGTCGTCTATGTGTTTGTTGGAATGCAAGATGAATTCATTTAATTCATTCAACAATTAAGATCATGTTTAATATATTAAGACAAAAAACAGCATCAGAATGAGAGTGACAAGGACCTGGATTAAGAAATTATGCCCTGAGGGAGCAAAACACGAGTCAGGACGTTTATCTATACATCAGCTGTCTCGATGACAGGGGCCCCCAGTTATATTCAATATTTCAAGCTATTTATCTGTACCATAAATATATAACTGGTTAGAAAAAAAACACCAGCATTAGAACATTTACAAAAAAAAACTTAAAATCCTTCTTCTGGGGCCGGTATCACTAAGCTGGAGTTCTTGCTTAGTGGGTTAACTTGTCAGATTTAAGGTCCTCCGATTTAAATGTACTTCCATTGTTCCTTATATTTAAAATACCTTAAATCTGACAAATTGGCGAAGTAAAAATCCAGGTTTGTGATACAGGTCCCTGTTCTCCAAAATGTTATTGATATCTTGTTGGATGGATAGAAGAACACTGCTTTGCTTACCCAAAGCCCAGCTGACTTAGTTAATTAAGTTAACTAGCTAATTAATTCCATGAGGTATTGATTAGCCGCGAGCATGGCTAATGGATCACTGGAAATTGCAGATACTTGGGTTAATTTGAGGTGTTTTAAAATAAAACATAAAAGCTCACACCTCGACAGACAAAAATAAAACATAAGTTTACACCAATTTAAACATTTTAAACTATTTTCTTTTGCTACGGTATTGCATATAGTTCTGAAAATATATTACATACAAAGGATTCATTTAAAGAGACAGAGGGCTTTGTTAGTAATGCATTCATTCTGTGGCCATTAGTGGTAGCCGTGTTGCCTTCTCTTGTGACTGATATCATGTATCATGTGTGTTTAATCTGCATATTTGGGAGGTACAGGATTACTTTAACGCCACCCCACAAGCAGGCAGTTCAGCTTGTATGCAAAGTAACGTATATTTGTTTTCCTGCTGGGGCAACCAGAGGTTAAGGGTCTTTGCTGAAGGGACCAACGATGACATCAATCTGCCTGCCACAGTATTTGAACCAGCAACCTTCTGATCACAGGCACAGAGCTGTAACCCACTGGGCCACACAAAAAAAATACAATAAATCTGGGAATATTGCCAGGGAAACATGATTCAATGTGTCATACCAGCTTCTCAACTCAACCTTAAGTTGCTCCATAATGAAAGCCATGTCCATCGTAATATTTCATTCTGATGTCCAGCAGATCAAACTAGCACTGCCTAGACAGTGCCTAATACACATCACTTAATAAATAGACATTTCTGGATATTCAATGACTTTGGGGGTTACTTATCTATCGATGGGGTATTATTTATTGTTGAAAATAACATGGAAACTGGAAAATAGTGCACTTCTTTAACTTGATGAACATCATGGAAAAAGTGGATTCATTAGTAAAAACATGGATCTCCCACTGTCGATATCATGTAGCTGATTTCAGGTGGCTATAGCTAAAGCGATACAGGAATCACTGTAACCATGGAAACCTTATCAAGGGAAGGCCTCACGGCAAAATGAAATCAAGTTCCGGTAAGTTCAAGCCAGGATCCACGAATAAATGATTGACTATGAATGCATTTTCAGCAGCATGTGAGTAACATAGTTGTCTCATACCTCCAGCATTGAGAATTGTGCCCCTGCTTCTGGGTGTGGAGTCTGCAGGTTCCCCCAATATTTGTCTGGCTTTCCGTCCATGGTCCAGAAAAATGAGGTTAGGTGAACGGGCTTCTCAGAAATTAATACTGGGTGTTCCCTTCACTGGAAGTGGAACCCCATTTTGGGGTTTTTGCAAGGTGCAGCGTGTGGCTCAGTCGACTAAGCCTCTGTGCCTGTGACCGGAAGGTAACCAGTTTGAGCCCCGGCCTCGGTACAATAATCAGACGCCTGTTGGGCCCTCGAGCGAGGCCCTCAATCCCCAGCTCCTGGGGGGCTGCATGCCAGCTGACCACCAGGCGTGCTTTCATCTACACTAAGGGTCAAAAGTTTTTGCACACACTGAGATTTTCTACATCTGCATGTTACTTACTTAACATTTACTAAGAATACACTCAATATTCTTTGCTAACAAATTAATTTAGAGCATTTTCACCATTTGAGTACCTTTATTAGCAAGAAAATGTCATGACTTTAATTCATCAAAGTAACCTATTATATATAAGCAATTATAATAGCAGAAAAAATTCAATGCATACTTTGTATAAGGGACATTAAATACTGCTCTGTTACATGGGATGAAACAGTTATCGAGTGCATTTAAAGCCTAGAATTGGACTATGTCATCACTACACACCAAGTTAATAGGATGTCCGACATGTAGTTACATACTCTATCCATGTTATAAAGGAAACTTGTTTTATTTGACTAGTTTTTTCATTTATAGTGAACCTTCCAATGCTTAACATGAATAAAAAAATCTGCAGTTTATGTGATGAATGGAAAAGTGGTAAAAACCTGTGGTGTGTGTATGTATCTGTGTGGCTCATGGAAAGCAAGATGGAGTAGGTGAAGAGTAGACATGGTGTATCACTATTCTGTTCCTGGGCTCTCTGAAAAACCAAGCTGGTGTTTATGGATTAACTTTCATCTTAAAGTCATCTTAAGCTTCTCAATTGCCTGTCCGAACAGAAATTTACCACCACTGCGTGACCTGGCCATGTTAACTGGTTGTGGCTGAAGTTATAAATTCGTGGCGGTTTACTTTACAGCTACTGTCTGGCCAAACTCGCACCTGCAGTGGGCAGCACTGTTAAAGCCATCCTGCTCTTCACTGTCTGGTGCGAACAGGCCAAACCCTCCAGTAAAACAGCTGGGGAATTCAGGTTCTTAGGCAGCCTGCCAATTCTCGCTGGACCTGTGCGGTGGTGTGGTAGTCTGGTGAGGAGGGGAGCGAGACGTTTGGCCTTGGAATGAACTTTGTAGCTTTGGCAGAGTCCATTTACTCATCTCTTTGTAGTGACTAATCCAAACTACAGCAAAGCCTACCATAAATAATATGACTATGTAGTCATCACAACTTTCTAACCTTCCTTTTTTGGGAAAGCGATAAATAACAATGAAAAGCATATAGATTGATAAATCACAGACTAAATGAACCTCCTCTGTGAAGCATAGTTAAAAGCCTTATTTTAAGATAAAGCTTCAATGTCCATGCCTTACCAGTCATGAGTGTTTACATTAAACTGAAATACATCCTGAAAGCCATTTAAAGGGGCCATATTATGCGTTTCCTGTTTTTACCTTTCCTTTAGCATTTTATATAGTGTGTTTAATATAGTGTGCATGTAAACAGTCTGCAAAGTCTTAAGGCCCAAAGTACACAGCAGAGGGAGTAACTCTCACCAACAGAAACCAGTCTTCTCATTGGAATTCCAGCCCTTATTTCTGAGACATAGTGAGGTCATCTTGTAACACAATCCTTACTGGCTGCCTACGTGCAAGGATCTGTCTGCAGACTGCAAGACAGGGATGGAAAGTGTAGGACAAGCTAACCAATCAGGCAAGCTGACCAATCAGAACACACTGGGCCCATCAGCTGTATTAGTGCTTCAGACAGAGTTATAGACAGAGTGAATATAGATGTATAGCATGAGATAAATAATGTGTTTTTGGAACATTGAAGCATGTACATTTATTCTAACAGGCACTAAAAATAAAACTGAACTATGCACATGTAAATAAACCACACAAATAACATAAAGTGATGGATTTTTAAAGCTGGGCTCATGAAATATTGAGCATTTATTTAAAATATATGGGCATTACTATTTTTATGTTATTCTATAATAATAAACATCCATCCATATTCATCTTTATATATCCACTCATCCAGCAGAGGACTATCCCAGAAAGCACTGAGCATAAAACAATGGTAGCATACACTTACAGGACTACACACAACTTACAGACACAAACTCACCTAACTGCATGTTTTTAGACTGCAGAGGGAAACCCAAAGCAAATGCGGGCAGAACATTTAAACTCCAGTAACAGAGCTACAGTATTAAGTAGGGACGCAACGAAATGAAATTTCTTGGCCGAAACCGAAAACCAAAAAAGAGGAAACCAAGGCCGAAGGCCGAAAACCGAAACACCGAAAGAAATTAT
>JAODUD010000095.1:14430492-14440686 GCA_026784285.1 Stomatorhinus walkeri | reverse complement strand
GATTCCGTGCTATGCCGAGACCTGAAACCCGATTGAAATTTTTCGGCAATGGCATGTAGTTGAAGATGAGATTGAAGATTGAAGATGAGATTCAAGATCAGCAAGACAGGACAACATCCAGCAGAAGTAAAACATGTGAGTATCCATCTGCTTTTCATAGCCACTTACTGAATGTAGGCTTATGGAGGGAATCCAGTCCTAAATAGAGGGTTAACTGGATGTTGTTTTATGTATAGCTTTTACTTCCTAATAATTGGGACTGAGGCTACAGGAATAAAGTGACAAAATGCATTCAGAAGGGAAACAATGGGCTCATGAATGTGAACTCAAAAGGGAATTGACAATTACGGACTTTCAGTGAAATAATGACAATTTACACATATGATTTTCAAAAAGAATTTACAGATTAAACAATGTTGCAAAGCCTCTGCTTTTGAATTCTGCCATGGAGTGAACATAGGAGATACAAAAGGATGCGAGGCAGACACAGGAGGCAGGAAGGAGAAAGACGGAGGAGAACGGGCAGCCCGAGGGGACCCCAGTGGGCAAGAGGCAGCTGCCGCAGGGTCAGCAGGTGACTGCGAGGTTGGAGCCAGAGGGGACCTCATAGGGTGCAAGGAGGCCGACGGAGGGACAGGTGGAGGAGGCAAGGAGGTAAAGCCTGTGCTGTGGGATCTTTTTGGATCTTGGGCTGTTGCAGCCAATAAGTTACTTAATCTGTGAGGACGAGGTACTCCTCTTCAGTGAGGTTGGCATCCTTTTCCTCACAGATGCGAGGCGTCTTCTTTTGGAGATCCATCATTCTGTCATGTTCAGGCTCAGTGCGCAGAATGGGGAAGTAGGAGAGGGACGCGTCGGACTTAGGAATAGGAATACGAGTTTTAATGGAGACATTCAGCAAGCACGGACTGGCACCACAACACCAAGAGACTTCAATGACGGATCTAGGGAGACAGACTGAACACGGACAACTAGAAATAAATGGTTGTTTTCTGATTAAAATAATGGTTTTTACAAAGCTGAGCTAACCTTTCTTAGCCAAAACGGTTCTGAGGGCAGAAGGAAAAAAATCATTAGTTCAGGGAGATAACCTAATCCGATGTCTTGATCCCACCTCCTCTACTATCTGACTGGTTAGCTCTGTGAATAAGTCATTGTTACTTCTGCCCTCAGAACATTTTTGTGTCACGTTTGGGCCGGGAAAGCAGGAGCAGTACATGACGAGTCAGGTAAACAGGGTTTTATTTCTGGAAACACCAAAACACAGCTAAAAACACATAGACATCAATGACTGGTCAGAGGTAAGACGGACACAGAATCAACTAACACCAACAACTAGACACAGCTGAGAACACTGGGATTCCACGTGAGGTAATAAGGGGCGTGGCACACAGGAGGATCAGATGAGCAAGTCATGACAGAACCCCCTCCCTCCTAAAAGTGCGCACACCATGAACAGAACAGGGGACGGCACAGGACAGGACCTGAGGAAACAAGAACACTAACACACAGACAAACCACAGGGAATGCAGAGAGACACAGGGACACCAAAGATGGGAACAGACAACCTACGGAGGGGGACAATGAAGGGACAACACCAGGGAGAGCAAAGGGACCAGGAGGGAACAAGGGCAGAGCAAATGGACAAGGAGAAAACACAGGGAACAAGGAAGCAAAGGATGGGGGGAAGCAGGGAGCCAGAGGGAACCCTGACAGGCAGAAGGCGGGAGCTGCAGGGGCAGCAGGCGACCGCGAGGACGGAGCAGGAGGGACCCTTGACGACTGCGAGGCAGGAGCCGGAGGGGACCCCGAAGGGGATGCAGAGAAAGATGGATGGACAAACTGAGGGGATGAGAAGGAAGGCAAAGGGGACACTGGAGGAGGTGAGAAGGGAGCAGAAGCCGTGGCATGGGAAGGCACAGTCACAGCTGGTGAAGGTGCTGGCGACCAGCAAGTCAGAGTAGGGGGCACCGCAGGTCAGAGCAACCCATCAGAGGGGCTTACCGGGGCAGTCACCAAGGATATCCCTAAGGGGTCCCACTCAAGCTCCTCCCCCCCTGGAGATGGTGGTCCGATGGTCTGGGATCTCCTCAGGGACAGGAGCCATGGAAATTGGGGAAGGAACAGGTTCCAGGGGACCAGGAACCACAGGGGCTGGAGCAGGCACAACAGCACAGGCTCGGGGCACTGCCTCGGGTGCAGGCAATGCAGCAGGTAGGCGGGCTCTGGGTGCAGGCAGTGCAGCAGGCAGGTGGGCATCATGCGCGAACACTGCCCGGAAGGGCTCCTCCTGACACGTCGCATGTGAGGTAGCAGAGATCGAGATGGCCCCCAGGAAAACGCCCAGCGCGTCCTCCCATCTCTCTTTCCACTTCTTTCTCCCCCTGCCAGCTGGTGCTGCGATGCCCAGCAGCTCTCATGGCAAGGGAGGAGGAAAACTACAGTCTATGGTCGCCTGCCGAATCATATCCTCAGCGACGCAGCTTCTCAGCCAGGTCAAATGCATCCGCACCTCTTCCACGTGCGGATCCTCGGAAAGGTAGATCCGTTCTAGGATCTCCCTCAACCGGCAAGCGATGGCTCACACCACGGTCCTCCTTTACTTTGTGCTGTCCGAGCCAATATATTACGTCATCTAAGAGATCGAGGTGTTTCGCGTTTTTGAGGGGATTGCTGTTCCCCCGGTGTCTTCGTTTTTGGTCTGGTCATTCTGTCACATTCGGCTTGGTGATTTTATACACCTGTAGCAATGGATCTAAATGAAGCACCTGAATTCAATGATTAAGAGGTGTGTCCCAATACTTTTGTCCATATGGTGTATATGGTGGATAACGGGGAAATATTTAATATTTTTATGGTACTTTCCTCAATAACTGCTAGTGTAATAAATACAAATATTATGAAGCATAATTTCAACCAGAGACAAAACTGGGTGTGAGAATTTAAAACAAGGCTGTTCTTTCTAATTATTTTCCAATATGTGATTGACTTAATAATAAATAAAGTTTGATAATTATTTATTTCCATGTTACTCCTTTTGGGCAAATATATTGTAAAATTGATCAGATTTGATTTTTCTTAATTTATTTTAATTTTTCACCTTTTGATAAATAAGACACATATACATAACAGAATTCATTTAATGTCACACAGAACTGATTACAGAACTGCACATCACGCACAAAAAGTTAGAAAATCCTTTTTATGGGAAGCAAATAAGATAATAATGAAACTTTGCTCCCTGCTGGCTCTTACTATTGCTTAGTTTCACATATCTTACGATTTGTTAGCAAGACTGGATTGGTCACTTAATATTATAAAAGTATTTAAGTCCGTAATGACGAGGAGGGCAAGCCATCTTTAATACAATCCACAGTCGCAGATTCTACATATGTGCCAAGAGAAAATGAACTGAAAATCCAAAAGCAGAGAAGATATGATAATATTCTGAAGATTCCAAAATTAAAGTAAAATCAAAAACAGGTCAGAGAACAAACAGACAAGCAAAAACAAGAAGGCTCAGTAATGGTGAATATTGCACAATACCTCACAACCTCATCATGGGCACAGTCTTAACCCCCCTTAAGCCCCAGCTCCACATATCACCCCATTAAAAGTCCAACCTGGCCCTTATGGGAACCAAACCTGCACCCTTGTCATTATCAATGGCACTACACTATAACCAACTAAGCTAACTGACCAATTACAAAGCAATAATATAATATAATAATAATCAATCCTTTATTTATCCCCATGGGGAAATTCCTTTTTATGCCTCCCTCAACCTGCTCTTTGTAGAGCAAGCTGTCTGCAAGGGGCAGCCACCTGTAGCGGCGCCCAGGGAGCTGGGGGTTAAGGGCCTTGCTCAAGGACCCACAGACAGGCTGATGCTGGGTTTCAACCAGTGACCTTGAGATTACAAGGACACAGGCTTAGCCCACTGAGCCACATGCTGCCCCCAATCTGCTATACATTAAATTTACTGTTAAGCAACATCATATCTTGTTGTCAAATTTTCTCTGCTCACCAATATAATCTCAGGGTGGTATTCACCACAACAGATGGTGCCAATTACTGGCAGCAGGGCAAGAAAAAACAATTCCCTGTTTAGATTATAGACTAGCAATCCTATGGAACACCACAGTAATCAAATCACTTACGTATGACATGTCTTGGCTGAAGAGCAATTAGTATCAAACACTGCTGTTAGGATCCGGATTGAAATGAGATAATCTGAGCATCACGCCAGTTTTACTGTCTAGCTGCCTGATAAACACTGAACTGATTACAAATGTCTCTTCTAAAATCCTCTGAGCAGCTGGTACCTTCTTATTTACAGACTCTCACCCATGGGGATGAAGTTCCATCACTTTTATGTATATGATCTCCATCGTCTTGATACTGCACTTAATGAGCTGTAGTGGTAGAAGATTAGAAGCACATTTTTATCCTTGTTTCATCCTCTTTTTCCATGCTGACATACTTCTTCTGCTGAGGTTGTCACACTGAGCATTATTTGTGCACTGATTTTCCCTTCCTGCTGTGCCAGGGTCTTGAATCTTTATTTGATGTCTCTTTCACTCGCTCTCTGTCTGGGAACTTCCAGTGTTAATCGACAAAAAAATGTAGCTTTGATCTAAAACACTGACACATTCCAGGAGGCTGAATACGTCTTTTTATTATATTTTGGTTACTGACGTGAAATAGCATGTGGTGACCCAGGCCAGAATTGCATGGGGTAACCGAGGCTATAGCCCAGGCCCACGTGTTAGAAGAGGCCCCAAAAATTCTGATTGTTACAACAGCATTTTAGACCTGGTAGTGACATCAAAACAATGAGTCCAAATAAAACTCACTTGTCAGAGCAGTGGTACGTGAAATAATCATAAATGAAAAAGAGCTCATGGATATGCATCAAAACTGCCACCAGAAATATGGTTCCCCACAGAAGCAACAATACAGTGTGTTATGTTACTTTACGTTCTTATGTTATCTTGTACTGTCTTGGTCTGTCTTAACCAGAAAGGTGATTCCCCAACACCCTGTGCGTGGACGTCACCTTCGACCAATCAGGATGGATGGATGGAGCGGCTGGATGGATGGAGCTTCACCTTGGCCAAAGAAGGTTGCAGCAATGGGCATTTCTGCTGTCGTCTATGCTGTTTTTTTCAGCTTAGATGACTACTGTTACGGCGCGTTTGTATGTTGTCTTTTATTATGGTAGTTAGAGTAATTATATGTTTAAAATCAATTCAACTAAACAATGTGGTTATGTGAGATTTTCCTGCACTTGCACTTTATAGTCCCTTGGTATATTGCACGAACACCTACACAGTGCCCATAGAAATGTTCTGTCCAGACACACTATGTCGACGGCGTTGGACAGGCGGACAGATCAAGCAAACAGAAGTACAGGGCAGAAACAGGATTTAATCGGGGTAGCAAGCAGGACAGGACGCAAATGTCAACTAACGACAGGTAACGTCAGGTAACATCAGGGTAACGTTAATGACACCTCTGGGGAAACGAACACAGACGCCGACTAAATACTTGCAGGAATCACTCGACAACAGGTGGCCACGATCAGGATCTGACACGAGGTAATGAGGGGGCGTGGCACACATGAGGCTCGGACGGGTGGATCATGATACACTAGGCTTTGACTAGGGTTAGGTGGAATATCTAAGCTCTGTTCCATTGTTAGTCTGAATTAGCATTTTCTGTGGGAGTTAGAGAAAGTTTTTTTCTCCTTTCTTGTCTTGTTTGTCGCCATTGCTCTTTTCCTTGGACATGTTCATATATACTGTCCTGCACTAGCCAACCAAAATAAATGGTGACATTTTTTCCCTTGTAGTTCCTGTGTGGTTTCACTGGGTCCCTCACACCCCGCCCTGGACCTCGGGGCCATAACACACCAAAAGATATAAAAATAGTGAGAGCAGCCTGACCTGAGGAGCAGAAGGTTCCGGGTTGAGCTGCTGCTGGGCTCATTGTGATACTTGTCAGTGCCTGAATGGCCACCTGCTCCTTCTCAGACTGCTTCTCCTCCTGCTCCTCATGAGAAACAAACCCCTGTCTGGGGGGAGGACCTTGCAGTGGTGCCCAGACGACAGAAGTTGGCATGATGTTCTGAAGGACAGCTCTGTCCTGGGTTCACTCACGCGAATGGAGTACCGTACTCTATGTGATACAGCATGTTTGTGTCCGGAATTACACATTTAAGTAATCAATGAAAAGACTTTATGGCACTTAAGTGATTAATGAAAAAGTATAGCAACACTTTAATTAAAAGATATAATGGTACAAAATGATTAAGAACCCACATCTAATATAAAGCATGTATTTTTTCTTTGTGGTTTGCATCTTTGGGCAAAGTGCAAATTTCATCTGGCATGAATTCATTTATATGTAAATTTTACATTGATCTTAAGGAGCAGGTTACAGATTCATGGCTTTTCTCATCCAGCTGAAGATTTTTAAGCAGCAAGTAAAATTACTGAACCAGATATATAAAACCACTTCATTTTTTGTCATCTGTGTTTTTTTCCGTGAAAGCAGAAATGGGTTTCTTGTGGTGTAGCTCCTGTAATAGCAGGAGCAACTGAGACTAATTAGAAAAGATATGTGTTACAATTTAATTAGGCTTTGTTGTTTTCAGCCTGCTAATAGGGCATGATCTGCTTTTATCATTGTTATACACTCTTACATAAAAAGAACACATTTATTTGTATCATGTCATTGAAGACACGTTACCATTAAGCATCGTTAACAAAGTTAAATTTAATCTTTAATCTTAAGCCTTATCTCTTAAAAAAAAATCAATGTAATTCAATGATGCCACTATAATGTTGAATGAGTATTTTGTCCAAAATATTAGTATAAATTATACTCTCACATCTGTCCAGAAATGTAAACCAGAGTTATGTGGGATAGTTCAATTCTGGCTCAACAGATAAAAATAGCAGTGAATAAATCACTTTCAGCAGCCCTTTGTCAGGATCAGTCACTGCCCTCTCATTTCCCTGCCTGGCCAGCAGGTGTCGCTCTGGTTACCCTTTTCCTAGTATTTGAGTCCTTCATGATTATGACCCACACCTGAGTCTTGCTAGTCCAACCCCAAGTGTTTGAGCCCTTAATATTTGTTAATGACCCTCACCTGTGTGTTCTTGTTCCCAGGCCCGTGTTAGGTTGATCAGTTATAGCCTGTACCTATCCCTTGTTGAAGCCCTTGGTATGTATAAGCAATAGCAGCTGGGTGCACCCACATCTCCAGAACCCTGCCCAGGGGGAGGCCGCCACATCTCCAGGGCCCCAAGCTCCAGGCCCAGAGGGGGCTGCCCAGCCTGCCATCTCCTCTGCAGCGCCTCTAGAGCCCTGTCCGGTGGTGGGGGGGGGGACCACACAGCCTGGCTGGGGAGCCCATGTCTCCAGAGCTTGGATCAGAGGAGGCCATGTCACCCAACTCCCAGGAGCTGCCTCGCCACTAGAAACACCTTACGTCCTTGTCTTTGGTGCTTGTTGGTCCTGCTGTCTCTCCCGATCGTGTCTCTCCAGCATCTGTCTCGCTGCCTTCATTTGACGCGCAGACCCCAGAGGATCTGGAGTGGGATCCCATGGGCATTGCTGTGGCTCCAACCCCAGTGTAAGGAATCCACTTGCAGAGTCTTGTTTTTAGCAAAATGATGGTTTATTGAACAGTAAAAAAAATATAATATAATGCAATGTACACATACACTGGGCATTGAAAGGTAACTAAAATGTCTGCTCTCCATTCTCCCGTGCCTCTAGATGTGTCTGGAGCCATGGACTCAGTTCAGACGATGGTTCCATTGTCTCTCTGTATCACGGACAGGTGTCCTGGACAGACTTGGCCAGCAATACACAGATCTTGCCTGAGTCCACGGGTCTATTATGTGTCTCTTGTGAGCCAAGGGTCCCTACCCCTGTCACACCAATCCCATCCTTGTCCCAGCAGTGTTGGCATGCTCAACCCAGGCTTAACCTTCTAACATCCTTCATCCAAACCCACAGTGGATCACACTACTTAACTTTCATTTTCCCGCTCCCAGGCCCAGTCCTAGACCCATGATATACTGCAGACTACAGTTTGGCTTTGTTCCATCCAGTCCTTCCTCAGTTTACTCCCTTGCCTCCTGCTCCTGTTCCCTGGTCCACCTGTGAGCCCACTGTGAACCCCCATGCTCAGCCTTGGTCCCCATCTCATGTCCCAGTCCTGTCCTTCCAGTTCCTCCTCATGTGCCACGTCTTGTGACATGTCGCCTGGTCCTGTCCCTTGTGGTGTTCTCTGTTCTGCTGAGCCTGACCCAGCTCCTTGCGTTCAACCTTTTGGTCTTGGTTCCCCTTATGTATCTTCCTGAGTGCAGTCCTTCCTTTTCCCTGGTTTTCATTGATCTGTGGTTGTCCTGCCCTGTTCTTGTGGTCTGTCTGGTTCCTGGCAGTACCTCTCACACCCAGAGTGTGTGTGTTAGGTGGGGGCACTGACAAGATCAGCATCTGCCCTCTTGTTGTCCTGCCTGGCCAACAGGTGTCACTGGGCACCTGCACCTATCTATCTATCCCTTATTGAAGTATATTTATGTGCCTACCTGTACCCTGTTTGCCCAATCAGTCATTGTTTGCTACTGTTTAGATGCACTTGCTTTGTGTTCTGCTCCCTGTTTTACTGTGTTTGTTCTTATGCTGCTCGCTGTTTTATTTCTTATGTTCTACCTACCTCTATTAGACCCCTCATGGTTCCCTTTCTTTAATTTTTTTGTATCTTTTGCAATCAGTAAAGTTCTTCGTGTCTTGCGAGCCACACCGTGGATTGCTCCTCGTCTTTTCTGCTATGCACCGCCAAAACAACATTCTCAGATATGATTATCCCTGTGGAATAGTCAGGGCGCACCCCAATTTCCTCCGATAACACAAATCAGGGGTAGTAACCACCCCCCCCCCCCCCTTTTTTTTTTTGAAGCGCGTAAGTCTTAATCAAAGGGAGAAGTGCTAAGGTTTGCAAAGGTGATAAACTGTTAGGTGAAGAGAAACCCATGCAATTACATGTGACATACAGTTATTTTCAGTTTGGTTAATTAATCAGTGTACTTGGTGCGTTTAGAAAATATTCTGCTCTTCCTATGTTATGACAAGGATTATTATAGTACTCATTATGTCTGTTTTTAGTGTTGTGTTTTTTTTGTGTAAACAAGACAATTGAACATTCATGTAAATCACAGCCACAGAAAATACTCAAATGTAAACCCAAAAGTAGAGGTGTGAATATTTAACCTATTAACAGTATGAGAATATGTTTAGAATCTTAGAAGTTTTAACTTTTTAAAACCAGAAAATAACATAATCTCAGACAATGTGGCTTAAATTTGATGTATTGAGCCTTTTATATGCTGACCCTAAAGTTAAGACACATCGGACACATATAATCAAGAGTACTTTGTTTCCTTTTTACACACGATCCTCCATCATTATAGACATTCACTCTACACAGAGAATGACCTTTTGAACGTCACCAGCAGTCTGCATGTGGCTGCTGATTCTGGTTTTCTTCTAATCCTTGTTCCGTTTGATCGACCAGCAGCCTCTGACACAGTAGATAGCCATATTTCCATGCAAATACCAAGGGATTATAGTGGCTGACATAATACACTTCTGATTAGGCTCTCATCACTCTAACTAGAGAAATTAATCAATGATTGGGGTATCAACATTCACAGTCACACACATGACATACAACTGTCAATTAATAGCAAACCTGATGACTCCACTGTCAAGGAGAACCTTAACATTTGATTTCCTCCCATAGTCCAAAGACATTGCCCATGGAGAATGACTGTGTGTGTGTGTGGGGGGGTCAGATATACATTACATTGTGGGGACCAAATGTCCAAACTATGTGTTAAAAACCTGCTGTTCTGGCGTTGTAGGGAACATTAAGCATTAACTTAAAAGGGAAAATTCTATTTTATAAAAATCTGTGACGGCAATAAAAAAGCTAAAAAAGCCAGTCTTCTGTGTTGTTTGGTTACTTATGGCTAAGGTTAGGGCTGGGTAGTGGTTAAGGTTGTCATGCTGGGGTTAGGGTTTCGCCCATAGAAATGAATGGATGCTCTCTCTCTCTCTCTCTCTCTCTCTCTCTCTCTCTCTCTCTCTCTCTCTCTCTCTCTCTCTCTCTCTCTC
>JAODUD010000095.1:14405214-14416244 GCA_026784285.1 Stomatorhinus walkeri | reverse complement strand
GACTGTTAGACATTCTGAAAGCAAGATATGATAAGAACATACAATTTAAGTATTAAAACAAAAAATACACTCTAACACAGGCGAAGGAAGCCGTGGATACGAAAAAGGATTTTATTTGCCTAGTAACAGAATGACCGGACTGGGGAAAAAAGCCGACTAAATACACTGGAGTAATGACAGCGACAGGAAACAACTGGTGAATATGAGGATTCCACACAGGGTAGATGAGGGGGTGTGGCACACGGGAGGATCGGACGAGCGGGGCATGACACCAAGACATTATTATTATTATTATTATTATTATTGTTGTTGTTGTTGTGACAGAGGTTCGTGGACCCAAATCCGGTACACAATATTTCAGAACCAGGTAAATAGAAAAGATCTCAGTGATCAGATATTTGTATTGGGGGCATGTAGCCAAAAGAGTTGAAAACCAAGGAAGTCAGTCCAACAAAGACAATGGACAAGTGGCGAGAATACAGGGTAGGTCCTAGTCTAGTCTAGTGTTAAAGTCAGTAAATTGACAATACTGTGAGATACATTGGATCAGATTTTTGTCAGATGTGGGGGGTATTTTTCGCTGAACTGTTGCCAGAAAATGTGATGCGGTGTACGCATGCTCAAAAATTCAGTACATGCAAGGTACAAATCAGGAAGGTGGTGCGGATCAAGTAGTGACAAGCTGCTAGTGTACATCAATCCAGGATCATTATAGCTGACATTGTATTGATGATTCAATTTTAGTGCTGTCTAACATACCAAATCAACAGCAGTATGACAAAAACTTTGCAAACTACATGAAACTGGCTTTCAAGTCATCTGACCTCATTTTTGCTATTAGCTAAGAAATGTAATAGAGGGAACGACTTTGATCAGTATGTCACCTCCTTGGGTCTTTGAAGTTGAAGGAGAATGATTGGATTTCCTCAAGTTACATTTGAAAGTCATGAGAAATAATGAGAATGTAGTTTAGCTTTATTTCAATCCAAAACCAGCAGGCTTTCCCTCACTGCTCATTTGACCTAGAAACACATGACTGGATGAAGTGAGGTTTACCATGGCATGTGCTTTTGGTCAGTGTGAGGCTGAAGATGATGACATAACAAAGCTTTTGAAATACTGAGAGGAAATGTGCAGGTGGAGTAAAATCCACTCCTTCCATTTATTCTGCATTTGGCAAGTGGGGTTCCAGAGACGCAAACATAAGGAATCTGTTGAAATCTAGACACCCCAAAAATGGCACAATGCAGTTTCAGCAGTGATATTGCAAGTTAATAGGCTGCATTAAGTGGCAGACCATTGTTGCTAATAAGTACGTAGGATTTTGTGTGGAATAAAGTTGTAAAAGTGATATATCCACACAACCAGTTGATAATTCATCTCACCGATTTGCCACAACATTAAAACCAACTGACTAATATTGTACAGGTTTTCCTTGTGCCACCAAAACAGCTCTGCCCCATCAAGGTATGGACTCCACAAGACCTCTGAAGCTATCCTGTGATATCCAGCAGCAAGACGGTAGCAGCAGATTCTTTGAGTCCTGTAAGTAGTGAGGTGGAGAAAGAGCTCACTGCCATTGGGGAATATCATTGCCATGAAAGGCTGTAGATGGTCTTCAGCCATGTTTAGGTAAGTGGTATGTGACAAAGTAACAGCCATGGCAGGACCCCAGGTTTCCCAGGAAAATTTCCAGAGCTTCACAATGCGGTCGGCTTGCCTTCTTCCCAGAGTATGGGAGTGGGCAATCTTATTCACAAAGGGCCAGTGTGAATGCAGGTTTTTGGATCAGCTATTCAAACTCAGGACTTCAGCCGATTACTACTCTAATTAGTAATCTAATTAGGGAGTTGCAACAAAAACCTGCATAGTCAACGGCACTTTCCAGATAGGATTGCCCACCCCTGCCCTAGTGCATCCTGGTGTCATCTCCTCTCCAGGTAGACGACACGCACGCACCCAGCAGTCCACATGATGTAACTGAAAACGTGACTCATCAGACCAGGCCACCTTCTTCCACTACTCCATCATCTAGTTGTAACGGTCACGAGCTCATTGTAGGCACTTTCAGTGGTGGACAGGGGTCAGCATGGGCTCCTCAGGCCCATACGCAGGAAGCTGTGATGCATTATGTGCTCATTTCTGTCATATCCAGCATTATTTTTTTTTTGCAATTTGCACTACAGTAGCTCTTCTGTGGGATCAGACCAGACTGACTAGCCTTCGCTCCCTACGCTCATCAGTGAGCTTTGGCAGATGCTATTGTATTTGACAGGCGCAATTGTAATAAGATAATCAATGTTAGTTACTTTACCTGTCAGTGGTTTTAATGATCGGTGTATTGTATCAACATGTCATGGTTTACCAGTCATGTTCTGTAGTGTTATGCACAAGTTACCTAGTCATTCACTAGAAAGACTCAAACTCCCAAATCTGAAATCCAAATTAGTAAAACAATCCAGTCTCTCGTTGCCAAGGTCTAATCACAGGCTGACTGTCAGCTCTAGCAGTCAGATTTATGTTTAATGTCTTTGGCAGCATAACATAATTAAGAACTAATTTAATTTGAATATTTCTGTCAGTGTTTCCTGTGAGTGTTTAATTGACATTATTTCATGGAATCAGGCAACAGAAGTTAATATGTCATGACCGAATGGGGAGCACGGAGCGGGGAAGCAGGAGAGGAACACGAGGGATCGGGTAATACAAGATTTAATGGGGAAACGGAGAAGGGACATTGATCAAGGAAAGAACAAGCAGCACTACATAATCAGACTTCACAGACTTCAATGACAGACCTAGGGAAACATACGTGAACGCGGACGGAAATACACAGGACTAATCTGAAATAACACGAAAGAGCTGGTTAACATGGGGTTAACGAGGGGGCGTGGCACACAGGAGGATCGGATGAGCATGGTCTGATATAATGATGCATGAGGCAGGGTCGACACCAACAGGGTCAATATCTGACAGATATTTTAATCTAAATGCAATTTTTACCTTGGATATGGTATTTAAAAATGTAACCCACATTTTGTTACAAACACAGACAAGTCTTGTTGACAGACAATCTGTAGCACAAGTTTTTCAAAATTATGTCTCTGAATTTTTCAGTGCTGATCTCCCAAATCTCCCACTGTAATCGGCAGAGATTCAATCCAATATTTTTATGTTCTCCATCCATCCATCCATCCATCCATCCTCTAACTGCTTACCCTGGCCAGGGTTGTGTGGGGGTGGGGGGGTATGGAGCCTTTCCCAAGCAGCATAAGGAACAACATTGGGGTACACCCTGAATGGGATACCAGTCCATCACAGGGCACACACACACACATGCAGTCATACTCTGTGGGCACTTGAGATACACCTAATAACCTAACATGTCTTTTTGTTGTGGAAATTCAATAAGGAAATCTCTGAGTGATGCTTCTGAGAAGAGCAGACAGAAATAGAGCATAAATGGAGCAGACATAAATATATAAAATATGTATATATAAGTATATAAATAAATATGAAACCTATTAAATATTAAATTGGATAAAAACTCAAGGATGGACTTGCATTCTGAAGAAACATAAATGAATCTCTTGATTTTGTATAAATATTGTATAGTTATCAGTTTATAATTATATACTGCATATAATTTTTAACAGAGCACATGACCCTGACAGTGGTAAGTGATGGAAGATGGTTAGTTTTAATTCTAGAGTCAAACAGAATGTTTTTTTTTTTCCTGAAAATATTTTATTAATAGTTTTTTTTCCAACTGCTTATCCTGACTAAGGTCATGAGAGGGGGGAGCGATTCCAGTCAGCACAGCGTATAAATCATTCAAGTCCATTGCAGGGCACACACAGATCTACACACTCACACACTTTTGGGCAACCAGAGATGCCAGTTAGCCTAACTGCATGAAGAAGTCCCCATGACACAAGGAGAACATACATAGCTCACACTCAAGGAGCCTTGAAATACTGGGAGATGTGTTGAAAAACCAACCTATTTGACTGTTAGTAAAAAAACTGTGCAGCTAGCATAGTCAGGGCTGCCCACTGAAAGGAACCCCCCCCCCCCCCCCACTTACCCCTGCCTGATCTCGCAGAACATCAAGACAAGAGACCCAGTCTGTTAGCTTACTCTGACTAAAAGATCATTCAGGCAGGTGCCAGTGGCAGGCTGTGTCATAAACCTGTCACACATTCCATTTTTAATCTTCTCATGGCTGAGATGGCCTGTGTCCCACACCTGTCCTCTGGGACGTGCTATTTAGTGCCATCCCTATGTACCTGGCAGGTGCAGGGGATGATGAAGTGACATGCCACACGCCTCCATTGGTTGTCTCTCTTCTCCATCTTTCACTGCCTGTCGCAGACACCTTCCGCTGGAATTAACTGAAGCACCAAAGTGCTCTGTCAGAAGTATTTAATATGTCTACCTGGCAGTGAAATAGTGGGCATTAAAGTTCAGCATATATGCACGTCCTCTTCCCCTGGATAAATAAGCAGGAAGGCAAATCAGTGAATCACACAGGGTTGTTATAGAGGCAGCATGGCGTATAACAGGACAGACATCTTGTTGGCACCTTCTTCCCCAACTCAAATGGTTGTGGGAGTAAGATAATAAATTCAACTGGAGAATATGAAAAAGTGAGTCCTTGGTGGGTATATATGCTAAGAGAGATCTTTAATTAGATTTCTGTCCAGATCTTGACTTTTTTGCATTGTCTTGAGCGTTTGCCTTTGTGTGTGAGCTGTGATGGACAGCCTGATCTGTTCAAAGCAGAAAATCTGCTCCATGCATTTGTTACTTTAGAAGAAATTGTAATGCTCAGCTATCTGGCAGCTTAAATGCTTCCTTAATGTATTCACTGCTGGCACAGAATGCAGCCATAACAGTAAATTCATAAAAATATTATCCTGGAATTTAGCTCTCTACTTTAAGGTTCCATTCACATTTAGAATTTGTGAGTTAGCGGGACTTCAAGCTATGGGATATCATGGATTAGGCATTCTCCAGTATGGCTGCCTTTAGAGGTCTCAGATAATTATGGCCAGCTGGCTCTTATTGGACTTCGGATTTTATTAAGGATAAATAGAGCCGATTGGATGACATTAATAAGGAAGACTATGTCATGGTGCATATGTTCTAGTTTGCACCCTTTTCATGCACTGAACATTAGCAAAGCATTTAGGAGTAAAATACCAGTCAGTACATCAGTAAGTTCTACTGCTCTTCACTTTAGGTGTTTTTTTTCTGTAGCCAACACATCAGCAGTAGGAAGAAGATATCCAGATGGTGAAAGCACCCAAAAAACAAATTGCGTAGACAGATGTGGAGCAGTTCTCCATTCAGAATCCACAATCGGAAGACTTTTTTTGACCTCATATTTGTAATGATTCAGTGTAATAATTTTAGCATATTCACGCTGTTGCTTCACTGCTTTTCTTCAAATAAGTCAGGGAATAATTGTTCATTTTCCCCCTTGTTGGCATATTGGGTTTTTCTGTCTTCTGCTCAATTCATAGCACAACAGAGTGCAACAAAATTCTTGTAAAAGTACAATTAGTTTAACAAAATTTGACCACTTTGAAAAACAGCACACCAAGTTGGATTTTAGCAACATTTACAGAGCTATGATTTATACACCTGTTACATTTATAGAGTGTCTTATAGTTCAAGCCATACAAGAGCGAGTACTAAAATCCCTACAGCGCATTCCCTTACACTGTGAGAATAATAAGTATTGTATGACACTATTAGAGGAGACAGAGCTAAAAACTAATTTAAAATAAATTAGCTCATTATTATTACTGAGCATGTTTCAGGGGAGGGGTGAGGTTAGGGGACAAGCCCCCATTCATGTATCATTGATTGATAATGAGAGGGAGAGACTGGCGATAGAGTAATGATAGAAAACCTTTCTAAGGAGGCTAATTTGTAATTCATTTACATTCTTCAATTTTATTGTGTCAGTGTGCATCTGCTGTTTTAATTTGTAATTTCATTAACACTATAAACTCAATAATACCCTCTTCTGGACAGGTACAACGGAGAGCTTCCTGATTTTGTATTTATTTTTGTAAATGGGAGGGGGAAAAAGAACAAAGATAGTGGAGTGGGCCACGAAGATGATATATAGTGGCAGTCAAAGTTTGGACATGCCAAGCGACCTTCAAAGGAGAGTGATAGCGTCCCATCGCCATGATTTGGCCACCTGGCCTAAACACAATATAAATTGTTTTGGAGGACCTTGAGCAGTGAATGAAGGCAATGCGGCCAATGAGAGCTCAGCATACGTGGGAACTCCTTCAGGACCACTGGAAAAGCATCCCAGGAGGCCACTTCATGAGGTTGGCATAGAGGAGAAAGTAGGGTCAGCCAGTCCCTGGAGCAGTTGGGGTTAAGGGTCTTGGCATCCCGACCCCTCAGAGCTACTTTTTTTGGTCAGTGCATAACTCCATATATGTTATAGGTTTTATGTTTTTATGATTATTCTAGAAGGTAGAGAACAGTAAAAATAAGTGTGTGTCAGGGTCAGCACCCGTCTATCCCAGCCTTTCATGTATTTTCCCCGTTTGTCCAGTAGGTGTCGCTGGCCATCCTGTTGTCCAAGTGCTTAGTGTGTTTCCCCAGCTCCCCAGACTGCTGCATTGCTCTATAGGAGTGTGCACCTATAAACCCAGTAGTCATGAGTTTGAATCTACCCACTTCTGTTTCTGTATTTTGTTCCCTAGTGTTTTCTTTGTATTAGTTTCTCTAGTTCCAGAGTGCTGTGGTTTTGCATTCTGTTTTGGTTTTTGCTTTGTGCCCTTGGTTGTGTTTTATCTATCTTTGTTACTTCCCTAGTGTTGGATTCTGTTGCCTAGTTTGAGTTGCATGATTTACTTTATTAGATTCACCTGTGTGCTGTTTCCCTGAACCGCTTGATTGTTTTCACCTGAACTGTGTTTCCTTGTTAGCCATTTGTAATTAAGTACTTGCTCCTGCTATGTTCCCTGTTGAGTCATTGACTATATTCCCTGATGTTGGTTCTTCTTTTTGCTATGTGTGTGCTTGCTTGCCTGCCTGCCTGATCATTCTGTTCCCAGCTCCTCTTTGTATGTAGGTCTATTTTGTTCTGTTAGCTATATTGTTTCCCTTGTGTACTTTTGACCCTTCAGGGTCTTTTTGATTGTAATGTTCTCATTATATGTTAATAAACCCCTGTTGTTTTGCGGAGCCATAAGTGGATTGTCAACGTCTTTCACTTACAGTATACCAATAGCTTGTCCACAAAGCAACAAGGAATACTGGCAAACAAGTAAATTTATCTTACCTAATGGCTGAACTCACATTCTTTATGGTTAAACCTGTGTCCGTCATCTTTGTGTACTCTTGCATGTTCTTGACACATCATTGGAAAGAGTAGTTGAAGCATGATTTGCTGGGCAGGTTTAAAAATGTATCTTATTCCATAACTATCCAGTCAACTACTAAATAGATGGTGACAAGAAATAAGCCTGCACAGAAATGGATGAGCAAAGTGATTCAGAAAATGATTTGCTTCACAGAAATTTCTTTTATCATCCTAAGGGTGGTGCTGTTTTGACAGTGCTTTGTCAGACATTTTTCTGAGTTGAAATTTTTCATATTTGGTTTCTGGAATTAATTTCTGAGTGTTTTGGGGAGAGGGATTGGAAATGAACGCAGCTAGGCAGTTAGTCACAGAAGCTTAGTGTACCTCAGCTTCCATGAAGAACGACACACTGGGACCATGAGTACTGTATTTCTGATCAAAATCAGCTCTCACAGCTTAGAAGCAGGCACATAGCCTTGTTTAATGAAAAAACAAGTAGGAACCAGTAGGAATTTGCACTTATTTCTTTACTTCATCTAACACCATGGTAGTGGCCTACTGAACTGTTTGTGGACACTCTGACTTTTTGGATTCTTCTAAATAATAAAAATGTAAGCCATCTAAGTGCATGTTAACATCTTCCTTTGTAGATCATATGTTTTAGTCTGATGTGTGGTGTTAATGTCATGGCTTGAATTAACAGTAACGTTGACTAAACAGCAGCAAAAAGGTCCAATTGTTACAGTTTAAAGAAAAATCTTTACCCTAACCCATTTTTATGAGAGAATCAATATTATTCAGTCTGTGTGAGAGGGGTACTGGTGCTTTGGTTCATTGTTGTGTGTATGTGTTTGGTACCAGTCAAAAGTTTGTAAACACCTACTGAAATTTGTTTTTCAAAAAGATAATGTCCCTAAGCACAAGGTTATGTAGTAAGCATTGTCTTGTGAACAAGGAATGGATTATTGCGACAGATGGCCAGGTTCTCACAATCCCCCAACCTGCACCCTAAAGATGACATTTGTAATGAGATGGAGCAAAGAGTAAGAACAACCAAGGTAGCCAACTTGTGCCTAGAACTTGTGGAAACTCCTTCAAGACTGTTGAAGAAGCATATCTGCTGATAAGCTTTTATTGTGTACTGAAGAGTTTAAAAATTGCATCCCGTTACTCTGTCTTGGATTGACTTATATTGGTTGCCTGTTAGGTTTAGAATCAAATAAAAAAATATTGATGGTTTTTAAGGCCATGAATTCACAGGCCCCAATTTATCTCTACAAGCTACTTATTCCATATGCCCCCCTCCTTTTTAGTTAATTAGTTTTTTTGCCTTTTAGAAGGCACCATTTGCCTGTTTTGTCTGTTTGACAACTTAATCTTAAACATTAACTTAATTAATTAACTTAACTTAAAAGAAACAGAGGCAAAAGTTTAAAATACTTTGATCTGTAAATACAGATTTGTTGATTGGTTGATTGATTGATTGATTGATTGATTGATTGATTACATTCTGAAGTGGCTCTCAATTTGTATGGGCATTACAAAGCCTTGAATGCCGTTCAATAATATACTGGCCTATGTGAAAAAAATCTGAACAGAATAGGGAAGAATAGACATTCTAGTACCTACTGTTTATTGTAGTATGATCACATCAAAAATGTGAAATATTATGTTATTATATTACGGTGACCAATATTAAAGCTAAAAAGTTGTGGAATTGGATACAAGACAGAGCTATAACCTAGAAGGGATGTCATTTCATCTCAGGGCACACACACACCCACCTGGAAAAATATTAGGCAAAGGTAAAGATATTGGAAGTTAAATTATAAACTATATCTGAAAGAGGACTAGAATTCAATAGTGTGGTCATCCAGCATCAGATCTAGATATGCCTGGTCCATAAAATGGCCATTAAATGCTTTTTTTCCCCATTTGCTATGATTTATGACACAGTCAATGACTTCTTATTTTCCCCAGTGATAGAATGAAAACAGGTCAATAAATATTAGTCTCTGGGTCTCTTTCTTCCAGACTGTTTGTCTTCTATAAGATCATAAATATAAATTGGTTATTCTTCAATGTTTTGCCATTTTCATACCTCTTAACCACAGTGAATTTATTCAAGATAACCCTTACATCAATGACCCTGGCATATGAAGTTAACCTGTGTTTCTACTGTGATCACATTTTAAAACAAAATTTGACAAAAAATTGCTATTGTCTACTTCAGGCGTTTAGGTAGAAATTTCACTTTGGACCCCTGGTTTGGTTTGGCACTTTCGGTCTGTAGAAATTAGGTCCTATGTTTTTGTAGGAGAAAAGTGGAGTAACCAGAGAAAAGTGGAGTAACCAGAGGAAACCAGGAGGCTCAATCTGGGGGTCATTATGATTCACGTCACCTATTGCTTGTTTCCATCATTCTTTCTGGGTGATTTTTGTGCATCGACAGAAAGACCTGCAGCAGGGAACACCTCCTGTGGCCCCATTGCACAGAGCCCAGAGATATCGGCCATGTGCTGTTTTTGCAGTCTTTTGTTTTTCTACGCAGCTGAAAGGGCAGTTGGGGTTTGCTGGTGTTGTTTTTCAGTGAAAAGAGGACAAGCTTGTTTGTCCTGTGCATCCCCCCTCCCTGTGTGCTCCCAGGTCAGGAATCAAAATTACATTTTGTCTGTTGCAAAAAAGCCGGTGTCACATGGCACCATTTCCCAAGTTATCTTCCCACAGCTTCTACACGCTATCCATACTCTTCTGATTGGGCTACAGTTGGAGATATACTGTACTGTATTCTTGCATGCTGCAGTATTTGGTGCCTCTACAGTCACTGTTAAGGATTTGTCAGTCTGTTTGGGCATAGATGTCACTTATTGGAAAAGGTGTTTTGACTGTTTCTGTTTCATTAACTTAATGGACTGACAGTTTGAAGTTTCCCAGAAGTATCAGACTGTCATTTCCCAGCTGATTGTATCATAATAGACATATACTGTAGCTCTGTTCCATCAGTTTATACCTTGTTGAAATGACATGATGAAATGAGTTGATTGTACACTCGATCTTGTAAGATTCAGATTCTACTGGCCTAGGATGGCAGCTGATGTTGAGCAGAAAATCAGCACCTGTGGTTGTTGTTTCCATGGCAAAGCATTACTAGACAAGGCTACTCCTTTGCTTACCATCCAAGCCACTAGACCTCTTGTTCTGGTTTGTATGGATTTCTTGACTCTGGAGCCCGATCATAGTAATATGAAGGATATCTTGGTTATAATTGATTTTTTCACTAAATATGTTGTTGCCATTCCTGCACCTAATCAAAGGGCCAGAATGGTTAATCCATCCATCCATTCAAGCATCCATCAGTCAGTCAGCTTATCCTAAGAAGCACAAAACAAGGGTAACCCAAAACAGCATGAAAGTGTATCCATTCTCATTTTTTTCATATCCATCCATGAGTGGACATTATAGTTTGCACAGTCGCATGTTTGGACAGTCTTCCGGTTCCATAACATGGGCACAACCTTCAATTACAACACTGTACGTATATAGCATTGAAATTAAAACACTAAAATGCTTTTTTATTTTGTTATCCAACTTTACAGGGAGCGCAGAATTATTAAGCAAATGAGTATTTTGTCCACATCATCCTCTTTATGCATGTTGTCTTACTCCAAGCTGTATAGGCTCGAAAGCCTAC